>APFE031537637.1:9187-19427 GCA_000404065.3 Pinus taeda | reverse complement strand
TTTCACCATCACAAGTTTAGAGAGGCCCGGGAAATTGAAAAAAGGCCGAATAATCTTAATAGGGATGATGGCTGGAAGATCAGCAGCTGCTGGGTCCCAGCCCTGTCTTCCTAGCCTCCGTTGTCCCTTCTTGGTAAGGTCTCAGTGTTTCTTTTTTCCTTCCCTTTGGGGTTGGTTCCCTTGGTGTGTTATTTTATTTTCCTGTTGTTATTTGTTCCCCCTTTTAATTATCGGCCTATTGTTATTATTTAATCCCCTCTAATGTTTATTCATAATTTAAATTTAAATAAATAAATGGTTTAGTTTTGTTAACTAACCATTGTTTTATTTATTTTTACCTAGTTTAAATAATAAATATACTTTTTATCTAGTAAATATATAATATTTTAATAACTAAGCATCCAAATGGGTATTATTAAAATATTAGAATATATATTTATATATTTATTTAGAATTTATTAATTACTTAATAAATTATGGAGTGTCGAAATATAGTAATGGGTTAATATTAATTTTCATTTATTCATTTAAAAAATTAAATTTAACTAAACCCTAAAACATATAATATTTAAATACTAAACTAAGCATCAAATAGGGTATATTAAGAAGAGTAAGGTATAAAAATATTAGAATATATATCAATATATATATATTATAATATATTATTGAATAAATTTGTTATAGTATATTATTTGTAATAATTTATTGGAAAGTAATTATTTTTATTAAATAAATAAAATATTATTGATTATAAAAATATATTATTGGGCTATTAGGTAATTGTAATTAATAATATTAAATACTATTTTATAAATGAATATAATGATATAACTAGGTATTATTTTAATATAAATAATATAAATTATTAAATTGATTATAAAAATATGTAATTGGGCCATTAAGTAAAAGGATAAAATTAGAAATAAAAAATATTATTATTATATGAATATACGATATACCAAGGATAATATTTTTAAATATGAATATAGTTAGTTTTTGAATTTTATATATACAAATGATTTTATTATAATAAATTAGAATTTAACTATTTCCTAGAATATAATAAATTAAAAATATACAGGAAATATTATTGGTCCCTGACTTGGGTCATTAGGTCAAAAATTAGCCGTTGGCAATATAACCGTTGGAGTCTTTGCACACACTATTTAAACATGCTAAGCTGGATTTGATCTTCAACTTGTCCTGACGATGAACCACACTGGTTGGTTCGAAACGCGTCGACAAATGATTAATTATGTGATTTTGCCGAAAATTCTCTAAACTAATGTTATGGATCACAGAAGTCTAAATTCATTAATAATCTCTAGATAAGTTGGTTCTCCAAGCCTGGTAGCTTTGCTAAAAAAATCCAATGCATAAAATCTAAGATGAATTTAGGGGTCGGGTTCTAGACTTCTATGCACCTTGTGACAATCTCATTCTACAGATCCCCTATTATAAACAATGCAAATATTTCCTTGTAATTATTCAACCACAGTTAACTAGTAGAGAGAAAGGGACATGGATTTCAAAGCTTGGGGTGGGAGATTACTTGAGGAACTTGGTTGTTATAAATGTCAACTTTAGGCCGACTGATATGTTTTAATGGATCTGACTATGTATTAATTCTACTGGGAAAATAAGGACATGTCCATGTTTCCTTTGGGAAAAATTGCAGGGAAAAAGGTTAATGGTAATGTCGTCCAAGAATTAGTCCACATAGACCACGAAGGGAGTGGACGGTTGGTCAATTAGAACAAAAAAAAGGTGGAGGTTGAGAGGCTCTGAGTGGGGACTTCCATTCACAATTGACTAAGTGTTTTGTTAGAGAAAGAAAGAGTGGAGGTTGAGAGGCTCTGAGTGGGGACTTCCATTCACAATTGACTAAGTGTTTTGTTAGAGAAAGAAAGAGTGGAGGTTGAGAGGCTCCTGACGATATTCATCATTCCCATTTATGCTCAGGCATAGCAAAAGCAACAACGAAAGAAGGAGGCAACGCACGATTGTAAGAGAAAATTCCTCACAAGATGATCCGGATTTAAACAGGAACGCAACAAATTACAGAGATAACCATATACACAAATATGCAGCGGAAATAATACTTCATTTCATTAATGGAAAATACTAAAATATGCTTACAATCAGAAATGGAAATAAACTAGCTAGGGCGATGGTAGCTTATCTCTGAGAAGAGATGTGATGGCTACATGCCTCTGAACTGTGTTACAATGAGGCTCGAAGGCCTATTTATTGTTGAGAAACAATGAAAAACCCTTAACATTCCAAAACCTAACCCTAGGAGATGAAACGCCAAACTGTGGGCCCCGTTTGGGGGTAAGTTGGTACATCAACTTCCCGGGGTCGTAACTTTAGCATATGATCTCCGTTTGACGCGTACAATAGCTCATTAGAAAGATTTATTCGAGCACTATCATTGTTGAACGGGCAACACTAGAACATGTTCCATGGACCCGTGTTGCCCCCGGATTCCCCAAAAAACGTCGTTTAGGGCCTCAAAACGGCTCCGGAAGTTCAGGACCCGAAAAACTGCTAAAAATAGTAAGTTGTGCTACAATTAAGGAAACTGAAAACGCTGAGAAAGACAATCGTGGGGGTCCAGGTGGACTTGGCAGGTGGCCACCAATATCCACCTGGATCACAAGAGGAATATTGTGAAAAAACATATGCAAAAGGAGAAAGCTTTGTTAATGACCAGTTGAGGAACCCAAGAGGGCTTGCTTGGTGAATATCATAGAGCATTGGTTGCCTTAATGCTAAAGAACCCACTAGGAGGCTTGTGCAGTTGGAAGAATATTTGTTATTGATGTCAAATGAAACACCAACTCAAGGATATAATCACTTAGGCCTGTAGAGGGTGTTAAGCCCTTTCCGGTGGGCATTTACTTGCCTCCTAATTTCTCCTCGTTGAAGAGAATTAGATTATACAAGTTAAAAAATCCATGCTTAGTCTCTCTTCACGTCAGCCTACATGAAAATAAGTCGGCCCCTCTCCAAAAGACATGCCTATTCAAACATGGACAAATTACTATAAATCGACATAATATCTCCTCCATTTTCTCATCCAACTCATTCAAGCAAAACAAGAAGGGGCTTAGGCCGGAGGAAGAAATACAAGTTCATAGCTCATGAACTTAGAGGCAAAGATAAGGGAAATTATTTGAGTTTTATCTATGGTTTTCAATCATAGTTCATTGGAGGGTTTCTGGTTTTGGATCAATCCTTTCAAGCTATATTTCGGAGAAGTTTTTGGACCCCTGTACCTTCACCTTGGAGCATGTTATGAATATAATTCATATAAAAATAATAATGTAAATAAATATAATAATAATAAATAATACTTAATTAGCTAATAGTTAGTTAGTTAGCAATGGAGAGGCTTGTCTTAGATACATGACCATTTATGAAAGGGCGCCTGCCTAGGTGATCTGAACTTAAACAAGAACGCAACAAGTTACTGATATAATGATCCAAAATGGATTTTGGATAGACTCCTAAGTCTAAGTGTTCCTCACAGAAGAAAATGAAAATCCAAGGAAGTTCTTGGAAATAGCCCCATTGTAGAGATCTTTTCCTTCTGAATCTACTGCAACTTGAATGGGAAAAAATGGACTTAGGATGCAGAACTTATTGCAGAAAGAAGATGCCATCTGTTATTTGGAAAAAGAGGCAAAATCCCCTAAATTGGGCAAAAAACCCTTATAAAGGGAAATCGCATCGGAGAAGGTCCAAAAGGAAGACTTAAGCGGAAAGGGGAGAAACCCCCGATTGTCGATCCTCGACATATCGGGGCAAAGGCAGGCTTGTGCATATAACCTAAGGCAAGGACCCAGGCTGATGCGGCATTGCGATCACCGAAATTGGCAGATCGACATCGGTGATGGTGTGGGACAAATGACGGACCCCCGGGCCAACATGACTTGCGACTACGATATATCGCATCGCAATGTCGCCTCGTAGCGATGTAAAAGGGGTGATAACGCCGGACCCGATGGACTCTATAGGCGTGGTTCAATAAGTTTTGAGTTCTAGTAAAAGGGACTTTCCTGTGTATAAGTGCATTTCGGTGTAAAAACCGAAATACAAAGGAAATTGCCCGAAGCGATAAAGCGAACCCGAAAGAGAATTATAAACGCGACACCATGTTATTTGAGTTCTGATAAAGCAAGATTTCGAGCGGGCCTCAAGCGGTAAGCGGTATTGGGCTGGCTTCGCCCAATCCCATATAATGAATGATGCATGGCTTGGCAGAGGAGCAGAGAAACCGCCTTTTCAAGCGAGTAACCTTTGTACCCTTAAGCTACCCGAAATCACATGTTGACCGTTGGATCAAAGATCACCTAGATTGACAGTGGAGCTTGTGAAAGTGACCCAAGGCGGACCCGATGCAATATTAGGGCGATTTCAATATAATTTGAAGTCCGATAAAAAGGATTTTGTCAGGTTTTTTAATGTTTTCTCGTGTATTTGGGATCTCGCCCAATACGTTAATGCGTTAATGCGATGCGATATAATGCCTAATGGTGGACCCAATAGGGATTTTAGGGGCGATCGAATGGGATTTCAAGTCCGAAAATCACGCCCGATAGTGTATTTTGCAGACATTCTCTGTGTAATGGGATTTTCTCAATTTTTGGGTTTTTGCCTATGAGAATGTCCTAAAACCTCTGTAGCCGCTCCTGATCATCATGTCATGTTGCAACCAAGCGTTTTTACAGGCAATGATGCATTTTGAAGCCATGGAGCCGTAGAGCCGGATGGTCAGTCTAACTGACAGGGAACAGAGAAGTCGCAGAGCCACAGAGGGATAATGAATCGCAGAGAAACGGCTAAGGTAGCTGAAAAGTAAAAAAAATGCCTCAAAGAAAGCTAGAGAGCCAATTGACGAGGTAAAAAAGGAAAAAAGAGGCAGAGAGAAAAAAAAAAAAAAAAAAAGCGAATGCGTAGAGCAGCCGAGGGAGTCATTTAGAGGTTGAGTGAAAATCCAAAGAGCTGTAAGTTGCAGAAAGCCAAAGACAAAGACAAAGAAGCCAGAGCCGAAGAGCCAGAACCAGAGCTGAGAGCCAAGAGCCAGAGCCAGAGCTGAGAGCCAAAAATCCGAGAGCTTCAAAGACAGGGGATAAGATGGTGTTCTAAACCCATTGTGTTCTATGTAAACCAGTGGAGTTGAGCATGGAGCTTGTAAAAGAATTATTGTCATTATCCCAGAGATCCTAGTTGAGTTGACTAGAGCTCAATGAGACGTAGCCCAAGAGTTTTGGTTGAACTCCAAATTAATATTGTTGTTCTATGTGTTTGTTTTATTGCTGGATTATTTGCTGTTATATGGATTCAACCGTTAAAAACACTGATCATCGAAATTAAACCTACTTCATGACTCAAGTCGGTGATTCCAATAAATCCCAATTAATTTTTTGAACAAATCTAACCCAAGAAACTACAAAAACATAGAAAAAATAAACCACGGATTCTGATAAATGAATTCTTAGATTGCCAATCGATTCAAAATAGACCCAAAATAATTTCAAGTTTGACACATGGAAGCATTTATCAAGACATAAGGGAAACCATGAAAAAGAAAATGAGATTCCAAGCTTATCCGTACAGTGGGGTAGACGACTGTGATTCCATGGTTTGCTATTGCTGCTTCATTTGATTTGCTTCACAATACTGTTAGGGTTGAGAGCCAAAGTTTCTTCATCCTTACAGCGGGGCAGAGGGGTCTGGTTCCATTCGATTTTTTGCGCAATGCATCTCGGGTTGAGAGCCAGAATTTCCATGTAATAGCAGCCGGGGTATCTTTAGATAGGAAAAGAGAAAGACCCTAGCAATTTCCTAGAAAATCAATGGAATGAAGACTTCAATCGGCAAACCAGTACTTAGGAAATCGTGGTTGCTAATGTCAATGTCAATGTGTTTAGGTAAGAAAAGAGAAGGGTCCGGGCAATATCCTAGAGAACCAATGGAATGAAGGTCCCACTCGGTGATGAAGTGTGAGGAAACTGCGATTGTCGATGTCAATAAAGAACCATCTTTCCGTGCAAATTGTCTTCATGGAAGCATTCACTGAACCGGATCTAAGCATCCCTGCTTTATCCGCAGGCTTAAGGAGACTACGTCAACCTTTCTCCCTTGGAATGCGTTTTCTAATTATCAACCAAAGTAATTGCTGTAAAATAGTTTGTCCCTCCTGTAATATTATGGGAAAAATGCTTTTGTTTGTTGTTTTATATTTTGTAGTTTGTGGGATATAGTGGTTAATATTTTGAAAGCCTTACTTAATTTGTAGCTATGATTTATTAGTGATAATTTTAAATTTGTAGTTATGAGTTATTAGTGATAATTTTAAAAACTATTTATACGATGTCATACTTAGTGTTGTTTGTGGACATATTTTGTATGATACTTAGGAATATTGAACCTTGATTTTTAATGCAAATTTTTATAAAGTAATATAAAATGTTATTTTTTCTTTGGGAAAAAAAATGTATTTCTAAAAACTAATTCATAATACTTCAAATTTGAAAGTGAGAATAATTTGTTTTTTATAATTAACTTATTATTACTCTAGATAATTTTATGGCTTGTTATTATTACTTTAGATGATTTTATGGCTTAGTTATAGCATCCTTGCTTTATCTTCATTCTTAAAGGGCCCATGTGAAGCCTTCTACATTATAATGGAGTGTTATTATCAACCAAGATAATAGTTGCAAGGTAGCTAGTCTTGGCATGCCTCAAGATTAAGTATCGCAGTTTTAAGAACTAATTCACAAGGTTGAGAACAATCCATCTTTGAGAATTCATTTACTATTATTCTTAGATGAATTCATGACTTGCAACTATTCTCTTTTTTATTAAAATAAGTGATGCTTTCATTTATCCCCGAGGGTTAGCTCAATTGGTCAAGTTTCCATCATTAAAGCACCTCGTTAATGGGAGGTCATGAGGTCAATTCTCCTCGATGACCTCAAGGTTAGTCTCTGTTAATAAGCCGACGGGATGTGATCCATTAGGGTGAACCTACCCAGATATTTCCTTGGGGAAAAAAGTGAATAGTTTCATTTGAAAAATACTTGAAAAACCCATATATTAATTAGCATTGATATAAAGTATTAATTAATAATCAAGAAAAAAAATCCTTGAACGGGGTGACTAGTGGAAGCTTGGTATGGGAGGTATAGATAGAAGTGGTTAACTGTAACACCTTTGTCACATCCACTCCTATCCATGATGATTCACTTCAAAGCAAGTACCTACAATAAAGTAGTTACCTCTTTACATTGGCTTTGAACTTGTGTAAATTGTATGGCGTGTATTGATCTCATTATGTGACTCATTCCCTCTCTTCTCCATCATCTCATCGACTCTAAACACATGATATGGTGGCACCTTTGACATTATAGGCTAGTGCAAGGAACACTTTATTTTGGCTCCACTACAAGTTCAATCTTCTGCGCTCTCAACCTCCTATTCTCCAATGCTCTTTTTCATTGTTGTCCCAAGTGTTTGCCACTCTTTTTCATTATTGTCCCAAGTCCTGGCCTCCCATCTCCCTCATCCTCCATACTCTATAACTTTCCCCCTCACCCACTCATTGTCTTGCTTTTGGCCTATTATTCCACATCTAATCCCTCTAAATATTCACCAGCCTCTAGCTTCACCCATGTCCATGGACCCCTCTAGTCACAAATGCAAGGGATTTAGATGTGGGAGCATGTCTTTTCTCATGGTCTATAATACCCCCTCGCTGGTCCTTACGAAACTTGCAAGTTGAACATGATGCAGTCACTACCATTGTTAGATACAACTTTGTTACTAGTATGGATCTTGACAATTTATAGATAAGTTGGTTCTCCAAGCCTCGTAGCTTTGCTAACAAAATCCAATGCATAAAATCTAAGATGAATTTAGGGGTCGGGTTCTGGACTTCTATGCACCTTGTGACAATCTCATTCTACAAATCCCCTATTATAAACAATGCAAATATCTCCTTGTAATTATTCAACCACAATTAACTAGTAGAGAGAAAGGGACATGGATTTCAAAGCTTGGGGTGGGAGATTACTTGAGGAACTTGGTTGTTATAAATGTCAACTTTAGGCTGACTGATATGTTTTAATGGATTTGACTATGTATTAATTCTACTGGGAAAATAAGGACATGCCCATGTTTCCTTTGGGAAAAATTGCAAGGAAAAAGGTTAATGGTAATGTCGTCCAAGAATTAGTCCACATAGACCACGAAGGGAGTGGACGGTTGGTCAATTTGAACAAAAGAAAGGTGGAGGTTGAGAGGCTCTGAGAGGGGAGTTCCATTCACAATTGACTGAGTGTTTTGTTAGAGAAAGAAAGAGTGGAGGTTGAGAGGCTCCCGACGATATTCATCATTCCCATTTATGCTCAGGCATAGCAAAAGCAACAACAAAAGAAGGAGGCAATGCACGATTGTAAGAGAAAATTCCTCACAAGAGGAATGTTGTGAAAAAACATATGCGAAATGAGAAAACTTTATTAATGACCAGTTGAGGAACCCAAGAGGGCTTGCTTGGTGAATATCATAGAGCATTGGCTGCCTTAATGCTGAAGAACCCACTAGGAGGCTTGTGCAGTTGGAAGAATATTTGTTATTGATGTCAAATGAAACACCAACTCAAGGAGATAATCACTTAGGCTTTTAGAGGGTGTTAATCCCTTTCCGGTGAGCATTTACTTGCCTCCTAATTTCTCCCCGTTGAAGAGAATTAGATTTTACAAGTTAAAAAAATCCATGCTTTGTCTCTCTTCACGTCAGCCTACATGAAAATAAGTCGGACCCTCTCCAAAAGACATGTCTATTCAAACATGGACAAATTACAATAAATCAACATAATATCTCCTCCATTTTCTCATCCAACTCATTAAAGCAAAACAAGAAGGGGCCTAGACCGGAGGAAGAAATACAAGTTCATAGCTCATGAACTTAGAGGCAAAGATAAGGGAAATTGTTTGAGTTTTATCTATGGTTTTCAATCATAGTTCATTGGAGGGTTTTTGGTTTTGGATCAATCCTTTGGAGCTATATTTTGGAGAAGTTTTTGGACCCCTATACCTTCACCTTGGAGCATGTTATGAATATAATTCATATAAAAATAATAATGTAAATAAATATAATAATAAAAAATAATACTTAATTAACTAATAGTTAGTTAGTTAGCAATGAAGAGGCTTGCCTTAGATACATGACCATTTATGAAAGGGTGCCTGCCTAGGTGATCTGAACTTAAACAAGAACGCAACAAATTACTAGTATAATGATCCAAAATGGATTTTGGATAGACTCCTAAGTCTAAGTGTTCCTCACAAAGGAAAATGAAAGTCCAAGGAAGTTCTTGGAAATAGCCCCATTGCAGAGATCGTTTCCTTCTGAATCTACTGCAACTTGAATGGGCAAAAATGGACTTAGGATGCAGAAGTTATTATAGAAAGAAGATGTCATCTATTATTTGGAAAAAGAGGCAAAATCCCCTAAATTGGGAAAAAAACCCTTATAATGGGAAATCACATCGGAGAAGTTCCAAAAGGAAGACTTAAGTGGAAAGGGGAGAAACCCCTGATTGTTGATCCTTGACATATCGGGTCAGAGGCAGGCTTGTGCATATAACCTAAGGCAAGGACTATTACTGGGAATAGTGTCCACTCGGATGGTGCTATTCCCACTAAGATGGGTGGCTATCTTAGAAACAAACAATCAAAGTCTACTATTGTTTTCTTTTATGAAAATAGACAAGAGGAGAACCAAGAAGACCAACCTGAGTCTTGCGCTTGATTTCCTCTCCTTCTTGATAGAGCTTCACCGCTTCTTCTTCGTCTGCCCAGCTTCAAAAAGAACTTGTGGAATCACAACAACATACTACTATCGAAGAAACAAAGATCTAAATTCATAAATAACATAGGATCAAATGTGTGTTAACCATATAAATGAATATATAAACAAGTACACAAGAATATGGAAGAAAACAAGAATAGCTTTATTAAGATGAAAAGTAGGAAGAGGATTACAACCATATGCTCTGACCTCGCATCATCCTCCAGCTCGAAAGCCCTTCTTCACCTCAAGCAAAGCTTAGATCACCCAACATTATGAATGTACACCAGAAAACCAACATCACTTCTCTATAAGATACAAAATTCCAGCCTCTGGATCTCTGTGATGAGGGATCCATATATAGATGATTACAGAG
>APFE031537635.1:53343-79296 GCA_000404065.3 Pinus taeda | reverse complement strand
ACATGGCAGCCACTCATGCAAGCAAGGAAGTAGTTTGGTTGCAGAGATTGTGTTCAAGTATGGGGGTTAGTACAGGGAGCTATAAGGATAGACTGTGACAGCCAAAGTGCAATTTTCTTGGCAAAGAACCCTGCTTATCATTCAAAGACAAAGCACATGATGTTCAGTATCACTTTGTGAGGGATATGATAGAAGACAAAAAGGTGTTGCTGGTAAAGGTGGACACTTTGAAGAATACTACAGATGCATTAACAAAATCTGTGAGCTCTGAGAAGTTCTCTTGGTGTAGACAAACAATTGGCATTTCAGGGCTGGAAAAATGACCAAGCTCTCATGTGGCCCCCTGTGGAAAGAAAACAACAAGTGGAAGATTGTTGGGTTGTGTTATATTCTTTCCACAACTAACCTATGTAGTGAAGCGGGGGATTAGAGGGGGGACGGAGCCCCCCCTTCATTGCGCCGATTGCGCAGTGGGGGGTCACAGAGGGGGCGGCAGCCCCCCCTATTCGGGGGGTTTTAGGGGGGTGGGTAGCCCCCCTCTACGGGGTCTGGGGCAGAGCCCCGGGAAAAAAAATTTTGGACCCTATATTAGGTTGGGCGAACCTACCTATAGTTTTCGGTCCATGGTTTTGGACGCGATGGTTTTCGTTCCATGGTATTGGATGCTTCGGCATGTATAAATATGTATTGTAACAATGAAAGGAATATAATGAAAAATCAAGCTGGTAGTCCTGGTTTTGGGATCCAGTGGGAAATCACTGTGTATATGTGTTTTATGTGTTATGCTCCGCATTTTTATTTTTCCTGTGACTTAGAATTCGTATGCAGGTAATTTTTGTATGGGGTTAAAACCTACATTCTGCATTCTCACCAATTCTCGAAACTCTACTAGTGTGTACCCCACCATCTTGAGGGCGTAGCATGCAGTGCCCATTTCAGAGCAGCAAAATGTTGTTGTTCCAGTATGTTGAGAATGCAACAAGATGATGGAGCTTAATGGAAAGGAGTCACCTTCACTAAGTGGGCCCGGAGGCAAATTATGGCGCAAAGTCTATTTTTAGACTATGTCTATTTTTAGACATATGGATCATGTCTATGAGTTGCAGGATGCTGTTTATGGATGATTGGTCAAGTTGGCAAAAATAGATGGACTTCTATTTTTAAACAACAGCGGTGACACTGTCAAGTCTAAATATAGAGCAGTCAAATATTATTAGCTCATAATAATATTTAGACTATAAACTTTATCTTATTCTCTTGGAGCAGCTCAGTTGTAGCTACAGATGTGGCACATGCACCTGATAGAAGGAATCACGTGGTTACCTATGGTTTGACTGAGCTATTGCATGCAGGACTTCAGTTAGAACTCAACTAGTTGAGTTTAGTGGAGCTGGAGGTGGAGTTGATGGAGTTGTGTTTAGTTTGACTTGGTTGAACTGGTTGTATTTAGTCTAACTGGCAAATAGACTACGTGATGAGTTGTGTGAATTAGTTATTAATTAATTCGCTAATTATTAACTCATAATGCAACTGAAGAATACATCAGTTAACTCAGTGCATGTACAGTTCAATGGAGAGAGGTGTTAGAGATTGAGATTGCTATCAGTTGTGACTATAGTTGTGCATGAGATCTTGCATAATCAGTGGGATTGAGTTATGCCAATGAGAATAGTGGCCAAGAACAAATGATTATAGCCTGTGCTCACGTGATTTGGAGATCAGATCTGAGTTGTATTGTGTGTAACAGGTGGAGATAGTGTTGAGTACTTGTGAGGAGTATTGTACTATGTTTGTTACATGTTCTCAATCATATAATATACAGATAGTTTGGGGTTTTTAGCGAGATTCTTTCCCTGGGATACATACTGTATTGATACATGTGTTTGATGCTTCTATGTGCGCATGTGTATGTTTCTGAATACTGCTAAATTGATGATCAATGTAGATGAGATTATGTATTATGCATGTATTCTGCAATAGTGTATAATCAGGATAATCTCGGTTGAATAAGTGTCATATTATTCATAAATTTCTACATGGTATCAGAGCGGTTGATCATCAGATCTACTATTCAGGAAGTGTTTACATCTTATTTCTTCAAGCAGAGTCATTAATTGGGCCAGTAGCCTCTGGATTCATCCTTCCTTTGGAAGGTGAGATATCTGGCGAATGCCCATACAGTCGATCTCTGTACGAGAAGTATTTTGTTCTCACGAATTTTAGATCGGAAGCAGTTGAGTTTTGAGCTGGTGGAATTCGAATTTGCAGCAGTGTTTTCTTGGTGTCAAAGTTGAAATGTCTTTCAACAGATTGCGATTGAGTATGCCTTGAGGGCAGCTCGAACTATATTGCATGGAAGGATAGGATGGAGGCAGTGTTAGATGATAATGGGTTGAAGGAGTTCATAGATGCGGATGTCCCAAAACCTACTGATGTTTCTCAAGTCGGGGATTGGCAAAAGAAGACAGCAAAGTGTCGAAGGATTCTATTGGAGGGCATGAGGGATCACATTGTGTCCAGCCTCCATGGAAAGGCTTCTCCATTCTTGATGTGGAAAGCGTTGACAGATCTATACCAAAGCAAGAGCGACCAGAGGAAGTTGGAGCTCAAGGATAAACTCAGAAACATCAAATGCGAGAAGGGCGACAGTATGCCCAAGTATCTCACGAAGTTCACCTAATGCAGGGATGAGCTGGGAAGTGTGGGGGTGACTGTCGATGATGAGGACTTGGTGAGCTTGGCTCTACTTGGTCTTTCGAAGATTTGGCATTCCTATCAGGACTCTATCAATGGTTGGGAGAAATTGTCAGGATGGGAGCGACTTTGGTCAGATCTTGTGCAAGAGGAGATCAGGCGGAATACCAGGGATGGATCTTCATCAAAGGCAACTGATGAAGAAAATTGTGCTTTGGCTGCCAAAGCAAAGAAGGGGAAGAACAAGAAAGCTTCTCATTCCAGTTCAAAAGGCAAGAAGCAGGACATGTCCAAGGTGAAGTGTTTTCACTGTCACCACCACGGACACTATGCCACAAATTGTCTGCAGAAGAAGAAGAACAAGCAAGTTGTTGGATCTGTAGCAGGAGAGGCTCTAGCCTCGCAGTTTGAGCTTGATTTTTCATTGATCACATGCTTGGTTTCAAGTGTGATGGGATCGGTATGGTTCTTGGACAGTGGTGCATCTTTTCACATGACAGGAGATCGAGTGTTTTCAGATCTAGATGAGAAAGATCTTGGAGTGCACATCGAGATGGGCGATGATGGTAAATACAGTGCGACCAGTATCGGTACCATTTCCTTTGAGAAGGAGTCTAGTAAACCCTTTGTATTGAAGGAAGTCATGCATGTTCCAGGATTGAAGAAGAATCTTATCTCTGTGGCGATGTTAGAAGACAAGGGATATGATGTTGTTTTCAGCGAGGGAAAGGCTTTCCTACGTAGAAAGACAACTGGAGAAACCGAGAAGATAGGGGTTCGAGTGAGGAACCTTTATCAGTTGCATGTAGAGGGATGCGCAGCAATGGCATGCAAGGCAGAAGGATTGGTGAGCCGGGATGATGGCGAGCTGTGGCACAGGAGATTGGGTCACCTTCACCATGGAGCCTTGAAGATACTGCAGCAGATCACTACTGGGCTTCCTAAAGGAACACTTGCGTAGTCAGATCAGTGCAAGGGGTGTACTTTGGGAAAGTTTGTGAAAGCCACCTTTCACGAGAAGGATAGTCGCGCCACAACGATCCTTGAGAGAATTCACACAGATGTGTGTGGACCTTTCTCAGTAGCTTCGATAGCAAAACATAGGTATTATGTGATTTTTGTTGATGATTTCTCTCGTAAGTGTTGGATCTTCTTCATGCAGAAGAAGAGCGAGACATACTCAAAGTTCTGTGAGTTCAAAGAACTGGTCGAGGATTCGGGGAAGAAGGTGAAGGCTCTCAGGAGTGATAATGGTGGTGAATACATCTCTGGCGAGTTCAAGGAATTCTGTAGTGCAGAAGGGATTCGAAGAGAGCTCATAGCTCCCCATAACCCACAGCAGGACGGGGTTGCTGAGCGGAAGAACAGAACGTTCGTGGGTGTTGCACGGGCGATGTTGCATGATCAGGGCCTACCCCTTCACTTGTGGGTGGAAGCATGCAATACAGCAGTTTATGTGTAGAACCGTTGTCCTCACAGGATACTTGGCATGAGTACACCCGAGGAGGCTTATTCTGGTAAGAGGCCTGATATTTCTCATTTGAGGATTTGGTGCTAACGTTTACATGCATGTGACGAAGGATGCCAGGAAGAAGTTGGAGCTGACCGCAGAGGTTGGGATATTTGTGGGGTATACTGATACGCCCCACAACTATCGTCTGTATTTACCAGACAGTGGCAAAACTGTTGTGCGACGGGATATAAAATTTCAGGAGGAGAAAGCCATGACATGTTCTCTTGAGAGGGAGCCACACTTGCATGTAGATGAGGAGCTCTTAGTTCCTAAGGATGAGCTTCAGGATGTGGATCAGCCACAGGACAACGTTCATGGAGTGGTAGAGACCACTCATGCAGCACCAACCATCAGAGGGCGAAAGCGCTTGACAGAAGCTGAGCGACTGGCTCAAGACGCAGAGAAAGTTGTAGGACCACCTACAGCCCAACACAGGCAGAGACAGTCACCTGATCGGTACACTGGATACATGGCTCTTATGAGCAAATGTGTCATGACTGAGCCATCCTCTTTCGAGGAAGCTGTGGAGGATCCCGCATGGGTAGATGCCATGGTGGAAGAGTATGATTCGATTATCAGAAACATTGCATGGGAGATTGTCCAAGACTGGAAGGGAATCAGTGGTGGCGTTCGAGATGGATCTACAAAGTTAAGCAGGCCAGCTGACGGGAGTGTGGAGAAGTACAAGGCAAGATTTGTTTCCCGAGGCTTTTTCACAGATAGAGGGGATCAATTATGAGGAGCACCTTTGACCTATCGCAAGGTATTCTTCCATACGGAAGATTCTTGCTCTCTCAGTGCAGATGGGATGGCACATTCATCAGATGGATGTGAAGACTGCATTCCTCAATGGAGTCATTGAGGAGGAGGTGTACATTGAGCAGCCCGAAGGTTTTGAGATCTTCAGCAGCGAGTCGCATGTGTGCAGGCTCAAGAGAGCATTGTATGGGTTGAAACAAGCACCACGTGCTTGGTACACATGGATAGACAGCTATTTCACCGAACTTGGATTCTCCAAGAGTGAGGTGGGTCCTAACCTATACCAGATTGTGGTAGAGGGTAAGTTGCTTATCATTGTACTGTATGTAGATGATTTGATTCTAACAGGTAATGAGCTGTTGATACTTTCATGCAATGATGATCTTGCTAAGGAGTTTGAGATGAAGGACTTGGGCCTCCTTCATTATTTCCTGAGATTGGAAATTTGGCAGCACAGTGATGGACTATTTGTTTCTCAGGGCAAGTATGCTCGGGAGATACTTGAGAAGTTCAACATGCATGGCTGCAAGCCTGTTGATACTCCTCTTCCTGGAGGTTGGAGGAAGGAGGATGCCACTTCGGCAGAAGAAGTGGATGCCGTCGTTCATCGACAGTTGGTGGGGTCGCTTATGTATCTGGTCAATACACGACCCGATATATGCTATGTTGTTAACTAGCTTTCACAAGCTATGGTTAAGCTAACCAAGCTCTTCTGGAAGGCAGGCAAGCATGTATTGTGTTATTTGAGAGGCACATCAGGATATGGATTGTGGTACAGACAGGAGGATGAGGTGAAGCTATGTTGCTTCACGGATGCAGATTGGGCAGGAAGCCCAACGGACAGAAGGAGCATATCAGGAGGGGTCTTCACTATCGGTTCGACAGCAGTTTCTTGGTACAGCAAGAAGCAAAGATCCGTGGCATTGAGTTCAGCAGAGGCTGAGTATATCGCAGCAAGTTTGGCTACATGCAAGGCTATATGGATGAGGAAGATTCTAGTCAGTTTGTTTGGTTCTCATTTGGAGCCTACTGTGATTTACTGTGATAACCAGAGTTGCATTAAACTCTCGGCAAATCCTATATTTCATGATAGATCTAAGCATATTGACATCAAGTACCATCATATCAGAGATTGTGTGCAGCGGAGAATCATGTTACTTTCATACATTCCAACGGAGGATCAGGATGCTGATATCTTGTCGAAGGCGCTCACCAGGAGCAAATTCGAATACCACCGAGGCAAGATAGGGGTTGCTGATAATCCATATCTTGTTGAGAAGGAGTGTTGAGAATGCAACAAGATGATGGAGCTTAGTGGAAAGGAGTCGCCTTCACTACGTGGGCCCGCAAGCAATTTATGGCGCAAAGTCTATTTTTAGACTATGTCTATTTTTAGACATATGGATCATGTTTATGAGTTGCAGGATGTTGTTTATGGATGATTGTTCAAGTTGGAAAAAATAGATGAACTTCTATTTTTAGACAACAGTGGTGACACTGTCAAGTCTAAATATAGAGCAATCAAATATTATTAGCTCATAATAATATTTAGACTATAAACTTTATCTTATTCTCTTGGAGCACCTCAGTTGGAGCTACAGATGTGGCACATGCAGTTGATAGAAGGAATCACGTGGTTACCTATGGGTTGACTGAGCCATTGCATGCAGTACTTCAGTTAGAACTCAACTAGTTGAGTTTAGTGGAGCTGGAGGTGGAGTTGATGGAGTTGTGTTCAGTTTGACTTGGTTGAACTGGTTGTATTTAGTCTAACTGGAAAATAGACTAAGTGATGAGTTGTGTGAATTAGTTATTAATTAATTCACTAATTATTAACTCATAATGCAACTGAAGAATGCATCAGTTAACTTAGTGCATGTACAGTTCAGTGGAGAGAGGTGTTAGAGATTGAGATTGCTATCAGTTGTGACTATAGTTGTGCTTGAGATCTTGCATAATCAGTGGGATTGAGTTATGCCAATGAGAATTGTGGCCAAGAACAAATGATTATATCCTGTGCTCACGTGATTTCCAGTGTGAGTTATTTTCCAAGGTAAAAAGAACTTGGAACGAGTTTGGTTATTAATTATTGTTCTTGCAGGGTTGTGCAGTGGAGGAAGGCAAGAAGCGGAGGATATTTGGAGATTAGATCTGAGATGTATTGTGTGTAACAGGTGGATATAGTACTGAGTACTTGTGAGGAGTATTGTACTATGTTTTTTACATGTTCTCAATCATATAATATACAGATAGTTTTGGGTTTTTAGCGAGATGCTTTCCCCGGGATACATACTGTGTTGATACATGTGTTTGATGCTTCTATGTGCGCATGTGTATGTTTCTGAACACTGCTAAATTGATGATCAATGTAGATGAGATTATGCATTATGCATGTATTCCACAATAGTGTATAATCAGGATAATCTCGGTTGAATAAGTGTCATATTATTCATAAATTTCTACACAGTACTTCGCTCTCAAATTTTTTCAAAAATTCATCCACCGCTATCAACCCGTCGTACCTAGGCATATCCCTTATCTCCATTGTCACGCAACTCAATGATTTTACCATCATGTTGCAATTGAGGGTGGTTACTTTGTGCAGCCAATTCTGCCATCATTCTATTTCTTCGTCTGAATCTAAAGTATAGGAGATTTCGCGCTCCCACGAAATCCTACCATCTGTTGTTGGATTCACCCAATCCTATTCTCACATGGTTATCTTGTAGATACAATCGATATCATCATTATTCTCATCATCGCGCATCGGTTCAGTGTATAGCGCTCCTTCGACAGGATCTAGCAGTACTACTACGCGTAGTGAATTTTTCTCAAAAATCATTTTGTGCTTCTTTAGATTTATGACTCTATTCATATCAGTGGCCCAGTCTATTCCCAATAGTCTGGGATAGGGATTTCTATCATCGACAATCTCTATCACTTTGAAATCCACCAGCGCGCTCGCACCTTCAATATCCACTGTTACCCCTTGCAATATCCCCATGGGTAAGACCTTCTGTTGGTTTGCCATTCGCAATTGAATAGGAGACCATTGTAGCGTGGATTTTCCCATGCATTCCCATGTTTGTTTTGGCAACACATTCACATCTGATCTAAGATCTAGAATTACCTGATCCATTTTGTACTCTCTGATTTTCGCAGTCAATCTCATTTCCCTTCCTATGTGCAATGCATGTTTTCCATGTTTTTGAACTACACACGGTTCTCCTGACCCTGCACACCTAGTGATAAGTTCCTGTAAGCATTTTACAGCCTTGCTGTCGCGCAATAGTTTCATGCATGTATCCAAAATGGTAGTGAGCATTGAAGGATCCATCCCTAGTTCTAGTTGATCCTTACTACCTGAAGTGGAGGTGAAGCTCTTCTTAACTTCCATGAATGTCTCCTTCGCATGTTCCAAATCAAATTCAAGTTCCTTTGTAGGAGCCTTGTGAACCCACACACTTCCTTCTGGCTACTTACTTTTGTCATATCCGGTTGTGATACCACTTCTGAGCACTATGTTTACATTCGAGTCCTCTTCACACGGCTCAAACCTTATCATTTGCAAATTCTGAGTCGAGGGAGGTTGGAGTACTCCTTTCTCGTGCAACCTCGCTGCAATGTAGGGCAATCTCCTACCTCATTATGAAACTGAGTATATTATAAACATGATGTTCTCAACGGATTCGTACAATCGCGGGCATAGTGCCCTGGTCCTCCGCAATTGTAACAAATTAGCTGTCTGCGACCCCTTCCAGGTCCCATTCCACCTCGTCCTCATCCGCCCCCCTAAAATCCAGTACGCGCCACCCCTGCATTTAGGTCGAGGGCTTGCATTTCGATCTGTACTATGTAGGTAGGAGTCTAATCCATCATTAGTTCATAGCTTTTGAGATGCACTCATCGTGGCCTACCAACCTACAGAAATTACAAAATAATTGCTACAAAAATTACAAAACAATTGTTTGGACGTCTACGTATACTTCTGCAATAGATGAAAATTATCTGTGGTGTGTTTTCCTCCTATTTGATAGATCACACACCATACTGTAGGCACTGCACATGGTCCTACCTATGCCTCAAGTCTTAACGGCATCAGGCCTCCTCTCGTCAAGTAATTCGCGAAAACAAGATAGTGGTCCTTGTCATGCCCCTGGCCTTTGCATTTTATGCACCATACCTCCTCGTGCACCTTTGGCCGAGGTGTCCTGTCCTGCTTCAAACTCTGCATTTCCATAAACAAATTTTGCAGTTTCACGTGGATTTTTTGGACTCTCAAACCAGGATCTTGTATAGGGGTCTCGTGCAATCTCCAAAGCTTTGGCCTGGGTGGAAAGCTTTTGTTGTGACAGCATCATCCTTAAATACGGTGTTAGTGATGCTACAAACCATGCACGGTGTTGTCCATCCATCAAGGTCATGTTGGCTTCATGAATCATACTCTTCAATCTCTGGTCCAGATCCCAGGGGGTCTTGCCTAGAAGCATCGTGATTTCCTTAAGCTCGATAATTGATTGTGTCTCTGATTTTGGCCTGCTAAATTCCCTGTTCAGCGCAAACTGGATATCTGCGATTCCTGCATTTGGATGGTCATTAGAATGCTTAATGTACCACATTAGTGCGTGATCCTGCAATGTGCTTACCAGCGTAGCCTTCTTTATATTGTCATCCACGACTCCTTATGCTTCCCATATCGCCCTTACTACGAACCAAAATTGGTTCGGATCTTCATTCCCTACTCCTCTGAATACCAGCAGCTTAATCGCACTCACCATATTGAATTATGGAGATGGAGAAGGTGGGGTGGGCGGAGATGGAGGTGAAGATGGTGAGTGTTGGCTTAGTGGGGCCTGACACAGGTTTGGAAGTGATTTATCCAAGCAAATCCCAATACTACTGGCCCTTTCGATAATAGTCCGTGGAGCACGGACTGAGGTCTCACCCAAAGTAGTATGGGAGGGTGTTGGAACTAGGTTTCCGCACCCTAGGGATGTCTTGATGAAGTTTATGAAGGTTCGAGGTTCGAACCTGCATGCTTGCGCTACTCCATGCAGTTGTCTATCCTTCACGACCTGTGCCACTACCTCCACACACCTCTTTAAGGGCACGAAGAAAGTACTACCCTAATCTCTATTCTTACTGTGCTATTATATTAGTGCTTAACTTAACTTGTGAGGGCCCAATATTCTTATTACTTCATTCAACATTCAAGTAAGTGCACATAATCATAAACATTATAAATGCATAAAGATAAAAAAAAACATAGATGAACAATATTCTGTATAGTATTCCTTTTCAAGTACAATACTACTTACAGACCCATCTCTGCCCTGCGCACTCTATTGCAGGGGTCCATGCACTCAACTGCAGACTCTACTAGGCCTCTGCACACTCAACTGTAGAGCCCCTTCCTACTACTATGACCCAGTAGACTTAAAATTTCCTCCTATGCTCTAACCATGCCTTCACATCTATCTATTACTTGCTTGCCCAACAAAAACTATCTTTTCACTTAGAGCCTTGCTCTATTTATATAATCCCATGGTCTGTGAGCCATGGGTAGGCCGACACAACTTTATATTATTTTACAATTCTTAGGGCAAACAAACCTATGATTCATCCTAGACTTTCACGCTTTGCGTACGCACTTCACGGAGTCTTACAATACAATTGACCAAAACTCAGGCTTTAAGCCCCAAAACCTGCTTCATGGGATCCCATGCCCAATAGACCCCCAACATAATCATCGTGACTCGTCCTGAGTCACTCTGCTGGTGTGGTGATCTTGGAACGGAGCCCCTCCAACTATGCCTGGGCTGCGTGAAGGTCCGCAGCGCAATGCTCTATCGTCTGTTGGATCTATTCTACTCTTTCTACCAAATGCTTGTTGTCAGGGGCAGATCCCTCTCTTAAGGCATACATCACCTTCATTTGTGCAAACTTTCCTTTGACATCAGTAGTGATGCGGAAGGCCTCATCAATCCATAGCTAGACATGAGCTTTAAGTATTGCCTCTTTCTGTCGCGCGGCATCCACTTATTCCTTCAACGCCTTCACTTGTTGTAGCTTTGCTAACCGCTGGGTTAGGAAAACTATCTGCGTCATTCCATGCACACTGTCATACTGCACTTGGAGCTCCCATAAGTGACAACAAACAATAATTATTAATGTTTTAAGAATAATTTCTCTACAGCCAGGAAATTGGGTTCTTAAGGTACAACATGATGTATGATTAAGAAATACTTAACTGCTTTTTAATTATTACTGATATCACTTTTCTGTCATCTCATTTCTCATTCTGCTTTTAGATCCAGTATAAATAGTTAGCTTGCCTTGTAAATGATCTGGAAATTTGATGTTACCACCCAGCCTTTGACTCCATAACCTAATGGAAAGGATACATATACGATCTACCCCAATGTTATGAAACCATCTCACGGAAAGATAAAAAAGATAGATGAGCACCTTAGAAATAAGCCTCTTCTAGGGGGCAACCTCCTTTACATTACACAAATGAACGATTCTTGGATGATACAAATGAAAAGACTTCCTTTCTATATATAGGAGTCTAAGGGGTCATAATATAATCAGAGCTGACGTAACAATAATTATGTAAGGGCACAGTAATAACAATATGCGGACTACATGGGCACAACAACATAATAAGGGGGTTGTACTAATAACAATAAGGGGTTACACTAGTAGTATAGGGACCTAGCATGCCCCTCTCCTTCAAAAAGTTTTGTCCTCAATGCTTGAGTAGTTCTTGATGCTCCTATATAAAATTCTTGTCCTCCCATGTGGAATCTTTAGTTGGTAAGTTCTTCCACTTGATGAGATACTCTGAAATTTATCGATTTCGTAGTTGTCGAGTTCTTGTTTCTGTGACTGCTCCATATTGTGAGAACTTGACGAGGAAGGAAAAATCATATTGGAGCATGGAACTTTTATGGTGCATGTCACCTTTCCTGCTACTGCATCCTGTTCTAATTTTTGATCCTTTGTTTGGGGCATGCTTTTATGGATTGCACAGCACACATCTGTACCCATCGACACAGGTGGGTGCACAAGCTGCTTCGTCCTGGTTGCCCGACTCTCGTTTGAAGCTGGGGACTTCCAAACCGTTGGCGCATCATCCTTCTACATCTGTGCCAGTCCTCGAAATTTCCTTGATGTGTACCCCACCATCGTGTGGGTGTTCTGTGCATTGACCATTTCAATACATCGAACTATTGTTGTTCCGGTACTGTGCTTTTAAATTTCCTCAAGAATTCATCCACAGTTGTCAATCCATCATATGTCAACAACTCTCATGCCTCTGTTGTCACGTAATATAGTGATCTAATCATCATGTTGAAATTCAGTGTTGTCACTTTGTGCAACTGATTCTGCCAGCGCTCTACTTCTTTATCTGAATCTGAAGTGCAGGAGCTTTCGTGCTCCCACAAGATTCTCCCATTTGCAGTCAGATTCACCCAATCCTGGTCTCATGCAATTATCTTGTAAATATAATTGATATCATTGTTGTTGTCATCGTCGCGCACTGGTTCAGTGTAGCACGCTCCTTTGGCTGGGTCCAGTTGGACTACTACACGTAATGACTTTTTCTCGAAGATCATGTTGCACTTCTTCAGGTTAATGACTTCATTCATATCGGTGGCCCAGTCTATTCCTAACAATGTGTTATAGGGATTGTTGTCATCGACAATCTCTATTACTTTGAAATCCGTTTATGTGCTCGCGCCTTCAATATCAACTGTTACCCCTTTTAACCTTCCCATGGGCAAAATATTCTATTTGTTCGCCATTCGTAATTGAATAGAGGACCACTATAATGTGGGCCTACCCATACGTTCCCATGTTTTCTTTGGTAATACATTCACATCCGAACCCAGATCTAGGATTACCTTATTCATTTCATACTCCCCAATCTGTGCAGTCAACCTCATTTCTCTTCCAGTGGGCAATGCATGTTTCCCCAATTTTTGGATGACGCACGGTTCCCCTAACCTCACACACCTGGTAATCAGTTACTGTAGTCCTTTAACTACCTTGTTGTCGCATAGCAGTTTCATGCAAGTCTCCAGAAAGGTAGTAAGCATTGAAGGATCCATTCCTGGCTCTAGTTGATCTTTACTACCTGAAGTGGAGGCCTCCGCGAAGCTCTTCTTATCTTCCATGAATGTCTCCTTTGCATGTTCTAAGTCAAACTTGGGTTCCTTTGCAAGAGCCTTGTAAACCCACAAATTTTCCTCTGGCTGCTTTCCCTTATCCTCTCTCGTGGTCGCACCACTTCTAAGCATCATGTTTACATTCAGGTCCTCTTTGAGCGGTTCAGACCTCATCATTTGTATATTCTAAGTCGGGGGAGGCTGGAATACCCCTTTTTCACACATATTTGTGATCAACATAGGACAGTTTATTGTTTCATGATCAAACTGACCACAATATGTACAGGATATCCTCGTCAGGTTGGTACAGTCGTGGGCATAGTGCCCTGGTCCTCCGCAATTGTAACAAATTAACTATTTGTGGACCCTTCCTCGTCCCATTCCACCTCACCCCTGAAATCCAGTATGCACCATCCCTGCATCTAGGTTGACGGCTCACGTTTCCATCTCCATTCTATAGGTTAGGGTCCAATCCATCATTAGCTTGTAACTGCGGTAAGTGTACTCATCGTGACCTACCGACCTGCAAAAATTGTAAAACAATTGTTGGGGTGTTTGTGTATATTTCTGTAGCAAATGATAAATGTTTATCATGTGTTTCCCTCCTATCTGACAGATCACACACCATAAAGTGGGCATCACGCTCAACCCTGCCTGCGCCTCCGGTCTTAACAGCATTGGCCCTCCTCCTGCTAAGTAATTCGCTAACACTAGACAGTGATCCTTGTCATGACCCTCACCTTTGCTTTTTATGCACCATACTTCCTCGCACACCTCTGGCCGTGGCACCCTATCCTGCTTCAAGATTTTCGTTTCCAAACATAGATTTTGTAGTTACACGTGGATTTGTTGAAGTCCCAACCCAGGGTCCTGTATCAGGGTCTCATGTAATCTCATCGCCATCTCCAACACTTCAGCCTGGGTAGAAAGTTTCTGATGTGACAGCGTCATCCTCAAGTGTAGTGTCAGGGATGCTACAAACCATGTGTGATGTTGTGCGTCCATTAGCGTCATATTGGCCTCACGAATCGTACTCTTCAGCCTTTGGTCCATATCCCAGGGGGTCTCGCCTAGAAGCATCGCATCTCTTAAACCCGATGATTGACTGTGTCTCTGATTTTGGCCTTCTAAATTCTTTGTTCAACGCATTTTGGATCTCTTCTATCCCTGCATTTGAGTGGTCGTTAGAGTGCTTGATGTACCACGTTAATGGGCGATCCTGCAGCGCACTCACCAATGTAGCCCTCTTAATGTTGTCATCTGTGACACCTTGTGCTTCCCATACCGCTCTTACCACGAACCAGAATTGGTCTGGATCCTCATTCCCTACTCCTATGAATACTGGTAGTTTGATCACACTCACCATACTGAACCGTGGAGGTGGTGGAGGTGGAGTGGGTGGAGATGGAGGTGAAGGAGGTGAAGTGGGTGGCAAGGTGGGTGGTAACCGCAGAATCAGTTGCCTTATCAAACTGACTGCGCTTCTCAGAGAAACTTTCGTGAGCTCGTCCTCACTCTCCCATGAGGGTGAAATTAAGGGACTATTTTCTAATTCTTCACGACTTCTGCTTCTGTAGATTCTCCACTCCGTGTAGTCCCAAACATTAATTCATTCACATAACCCGCTTTTCACATAACAACATCTTAATCCAGGTAATCAAATATTTAATATACTTACCTCACAGTCCCTTCAGAAAACATCTCTCTGCCTCACTGTAACTAATGGTCGTGTCCACCGCGAACTCAATGATAAATCCTCCTATTATTCGGTCGAGCCAGTGGTCCACAACTTGCGCTATCTTATCTTCTGAGGCTTCCAGTCTGCACACTAATTCCGAAGTCCACATTATCGGTTGGTCAAGCCTACACCTTCCCTGGATTTCAGCTAACCTCATGATCGACTCATATAGTTCAGAAGGAAATGATGCAAAGAAAATCTCGTGGATTTCCATATACACGTAGCAACCCAACAACCTTTTCTCAAATACTTGCAGAGTTCTATTTTCCTGTGTTGCGAACTCATGAATCTTTTTGTCCAACCACTCTACAATTTCCTTCTTTTCTTTGAGGTTTATGTGAGTCTCATGATTATTTAGATTATCTTCTGGATACATCACATTAGGTTTCTTTTTTATCAACATTTCGAACCAGCAATGGTGGTTCATATTCATGATGTGAAATATTATTGAAAGACTGGTCTCATTTTTCAAATATATATAGAGATGTATGAGATGCTTAGCCGACAGTGAATCTTTGCATCTCTTCAAGAATGTAAGGTCAATCTTCTTTTTCGTTAAGAGTAATCTATGTCGTTCAAATCTGCGAACTTCTTTCATTATCTCCCTTCCATATTGGGTGAGTATCTTGTCTTTGAGGTTTCTGCAAGTCTCATGATTATTTAGATTATCTTCCGGATACATCGCATTAGGTTTATTTTTTATCAACGTTTCGAACCAGCAATGGTGGTTCATCTTCAGCATGTGAAAGATTATTGAAAGACTGGTCTCATTTTTCAAATATATATAGAGATGTATGAGATGCTTAGCCGACAGTGAATCTCTGCATCTCTTCAAGAATGTAAGGTCAGTCTTCTTTTTCATTAAGAGCAATCTGTGTCGTTCAAATCTGCGAACTTCTTTCATTATCTCCCTTCCGTATTGGCTGGGTATCTTGTCTATGAGGTTTCCGCGAGTCTCATGATTATTTATATTATCTTCCGGATACATCGCATTAGGTTTCTTTTTTATCAATGTTTCGAACCAGCAATGGTGGTTCATCTTCAGGATGTGAAAGATTATTGAAAGACTGGTCTCATTTTTTGAAATATATATAGAGATGTATGAGATGCTTAGCCGACAGTGAATCTCTACATCTCTTCAAGAATGTAAGGTAAGTCTTCTTTTTGTTAAGAGAAATCTGTGTCGTTCAAATCTCTTTCTATGAGTCTCATGATTATTTAGATTATCTTCTAGATACATCGCATTAGGTTTCTTTTTTATCGACGTTTCGAACCAGCAACGATGGTTCATCTTCAGGATGTGAAAGATTATTGAAAGACTGGTCTCATTTTTCAAATATATATAGAGATGTATGAGATGCTTAGCTGACAGTGAATCTCTGCATCTCTTCAAGAATGTAAGGTCAGTCTTCTTTTTCGTTAAGAGCAATCTGTGTCGTTTAAATATGTTTCTGTGAGTCTCATGATTATTTAGATTATCTTTCGGATACATCGCATTAGGTTTCTTTTTTATTAATGTTTCGAACCAGCAACGGTGGTTCATCTTGAGGATGTGAAAGATTATTGAAAGACTGGTCTCATTTTTTGGCTAAGCATCTCATACATCTCTATATATATTTGAAAAATGAGACCAGTCTTTCAATAATCTTTCGCATCCTGAAGATGAACCACCATTGCTAGTTCGAAATGTCGATAAAAAAGAAACCTAATGCAATGCATCCGAAAGATAATCTAAATAATTTCCTTCTTTGTTGGGTTCCAGTGGCATAACATCAAACATCCCTCATGTAGATCTCGGTCCCAGCAACGGAACCATTTGTTGGCTTAGTGGGGCCTGACCCAAGTTCGAAAGTGATTTAGCCAAGCAAATCCTAGTACTAATGGCCCTTCCGGCAACAGCCCGCAGAGCACGGACTGAGGTCTCACTTGAAGTAGTATGGGAGGGTGTTGGAAGCATGTTTTTGCACCCTAGGGATGTCTTGATGAAGTTTCTGGAGGTTCGCAAACCGAACCTGTGCGCTTGCGCTACTCCACGCAGTTGTCTATCCTTTGCGACCTGTGCCACTACCTCTGCGCACCTCTGTAAGGGCACGAAGAAAGTACTACCCTGATCTCTATTCTTATTGTGCTATTATATTAGTGCTTAACTTAACTTGTGAGGGCCCAATACTCTTATTACTTCATTCAACATTCAAGTAAGTGCGCGTAATCATAAACAGTGTAAATGCATAAGGATAAACAGAAACATAGATGCACAACATTCTGAATCAACCTTATCTTTATTAGTATTCCTTTTCAAGTACAATCCCACTTACAGACCCAACTTTGCCCTGCGCACTCAGCTACAGGGGTTCGCGCACTCAGCTGCAGACTCTACTAGGCCTCTGTGCACTCCGCTGCAAAGCCTCTTCCTACTACTACGACCCAGTACACTTCAACTTTCCTCCTATGCTCTAACCATGCCTTCGCATCTATCTATTACTTGCTTGCCCAACAAAAACTATCTTTTCACTTAGAGCCTAGCTCTATTTATACAATCCCATGGTTCGTGGACCATGGGTAGGCCGACACAACTTTATATTATTTTACAATTATTAGGGCAGACAACCCTATGACTCATCCTAGACTTTCGCGCTCCGCACCCACAGTTCGTGAAGTCTTACAATACAATTGACCAAAACTCGAGCTTTAAGCCCCAAAACTTACTGCGAGGGATCCCATGCCCAATAGTGAGACTGGTGGCGGTGTAGGTGGAGGTGGCAAGCACGGAATTCATTGCCTTATCAAACTGACCGCGCTTCTCGAAGAAACTTTCGCGAGCTCTTCCTCGCTTTCCCGCAAAGGTGAAATTAAGGGACTAGTTTCTACTTCTTCCCTACTTCTGTTTCTGTAGATCTTCCACTTCGTATAGTCCCAAACATTAATTTATTCGCATAACCCACTTTTCACACAGTAGCATTTTAATCCAGGTATTCAAAGATTTAATGTACTTACCTCGCGGTCCCTTGAGGAAGCAACGTTCTGCCTCACTGTAGTTGACTGTCATGTCTACTACAAACTCAATGATAAATCCCCCTACGATTCGATCAACCCAATGGTCCACAGCTCGCACGATCTTATCTTCTGATGCTTCTAGTCTACACACTAATTCCGGAGTCCACACGATTGGTTTGTGGAGACTACACCTTCCCTGACTGTCTACTAGTTTCGCAATCCACTCATACAACTCAGAAGGAAAGCATGCAAAGAAAATTTCGTGGATTTCCGTATATAAGTAGTGCTCCAACCACTATTCCTTAGATACTTACAGGTTCCTATTTTCTTGCACCGCAAACTCGTGAATCTTCTTGTCCAACCATCCTTCAATTTCTTTCTTTGTTGGATTCCAGTGACATGACAAAAGACATCCCTTATGCAGATCATGGTCCTAGCTACAGAACCATTTGTTGGCTTGTTGGGGCCTAACCAAGGTTCAGAGGTGATTTAGCCAAACAAATTCTGTTACTACTAGCCCTTTCGGCAACAATCCGTAGAGCACAGACTGAGGTCTCACCCTAAGTAGTATGGGGGGGTGCTAGAACCAGGTTTCCACACCTTAGAGATGTCTGATGGTATCCAAGTGGTCTGTGGTCTGACCCTGCGCGCACGTTGCTACATGCACTTATCAGTACCTTGCAACCTGTGATGCTACCTTCGCGCAGCCCTACTCGAGGCTTGAACAGTGTTTTTACCCAAGTCCTTACTAGTAACCCAACATTATTTGATCAACTTAGCTTATTTGTATGCTTTTAGTTATACTTAATGATATTCACCATTCATATAAGTACGCGCAATAAATAAACAATATAATTACAATTGATATCAAATAGGAAATAACACAAGAGAAGATGCACGGAATTCAGACGAAACTTCTCTTTATTATTCTTCTTCCTTGGTTACAGACTTGACTCTGCCCTGCGCACTCAGATGCAGGGGTCCACGAACTCGGTTGCAGACTCTACTAGGCCTCTACGCACTCAGCTACAAAGCCTCTTCCTACTACTATGACCCAAGGTACTTAGACTCTTATTTTATGCTCGCTATATTCTAGACTCCATTTGAATCCATTCCTCACTTCTCCCCTTTACAACTTAGAGCCTCGCTCTATTTATACAATCCCATGGTCCGCAGACCATGGGTAGGCTGACACTACATTCAAAACTTGGGGAGGACAACCCTATGAATTTAACATACAATTCGTACTTCGCGCCCACAATTCGCGGAGTTTTTACAATAATACCAACTCAAAACTTGGGCTTTAAGCCCCAAAACTTGTCGTGGGGGGATTCCATGCCCAACACCAACCATCATAGGCATCATTTTATGGCTTCTCCAATAATCCTGCAAATATGGTGATTCTCTACCAGATACTACAGCAACCATAGGACTCCCCCTGAGCTTGACACATAAATCACATCAATTCTAGCATTTGTTGATATTACAGCTAGCCTAGTGGACATCAATGTTATCTTTCCCAATCATCATCCTAGCACATACATTCATGCTAATCTAGTTGACATCAATGTCAACAAACTTGATAACTGTCAAGCAATGCCGACTACCCAACTTGATCTCCCATAATTACTATTGACATCAATTCCAACACACTTACTGCAACTAGCAACACAGACAATGCCAATTGTCCAACAATCTCCCCCTTTGGCATGGATGGAAACACCTCTTCACTTCTCCACATTGATGTCCAATCCTCTTGTTGCTTCTACACTTCTCCTAGCATGAGCCACCAATGGCTTTTTGTCCTCTGCTTGGGCCATCATATATTTTCCAATAATTCTCTCCCCCTTTGACATCATTGGCAAAAGGCTACAAGATTCTCCTTCTCCCCCATGCCATCACTAAATGTCAATGACATGGGTCTAGTTGCTAATGTGCATTTTTCTCAACCGACTTCTCTTCGAAGGGTAATAGATGTTGTTTCTCTATAAAATGGATCTCTATGATATTCTCCCCTTGAACATATACTTCTAGAATAGGGATTGATGCTTAAATAATACCAATTGCACCAAAAAATTGATATAAATTGGATGATATACCATGCAATATCTTACAGCTTTTTCGCAAAAATAAACGTCCACTTAGACAAAAAGTCTACTCCATATGAACCCAGACCATCAATTGACATAATGATACCAACTGAATACCAAGGGACATTTTAAATATTATACTAATTGTGCTCTAAGAACATAAGACTACTATGCAAAATCAAATTCATTATCTAAAATGAAATAAGGGTATTTCACCCAAGATGTAAACTTCATTCCCTATGCAATCTTTCTTCCTAAGGCTAACAATTGTTACCTACTACTGGCATCAAAGAAGTTCCCTTTGAGCCAATGCTCTTTGATCTCCTGCATCTTCTCCCTTGCATCTACGTGAGGACAGATCCTGTGGACCTGACTTGTCTATGGACCTTCTGTTGGAAATAATACAAAGGAAACCTGCGGATATCCGCACTTCTGCCGTGACGAGTCTACGCAACTCCGCACCTGCACTGTCTACTATTCAGCGCACCTCTGCACCTGCTCTGTCGATTCAACTATGTCTCACCAACCGATTATCAGAAATTCAGATCTTGCTCTTCTTAAGATTTTCAACTCAACTGTGTTTAGCCAAATGATCTCCTTTCCTTTTTATAGGCTAGGCCTCACTCAAAACCATGGACCAAAACCATTGAGAAACAATACCACGATCCCAATACTTGGGTTCAATTCTTTTGGACGCAATACCACGGACCAAAACCATAGGATCAAAACTGTCGGACTAATACCATGAACCAACCATAAGATTTCCCATGAAAGTGCGTGAACTTTTCTTTGCATGAAAGTGCACGAACTTTTCTCTGCATGAAAGTGCGTGAACTTTTCTTTGCATGAAAGGAACTTTTCTCTGCATGAAAGTGCGTGAACTTTTTGTGCATGAAAGGAACTTTTCTCTGCATGAAAGTGCGTGAACTTTGCTGCACTATAATTTATCATCTGAGTGATTTGCCATCAAGGAAAACACTTGTCTCATAATTCCAACAATCTCCCCCTTTGGACTTGATGGAAAAGCTAACTTGTCATACTGAGAACTGTCATCTAATTCCTTTGAGTTGTCCGGCATCCCATGCATTCAGTCACATCTGATATCTCTTCTGTCGATTCATCTAGTTATAAATAAGTGAGATGTTCTTCTACGAGTGGGTTTCCATCAAGTACAATACATGCATCATAATGCCAACAATCTCCCCCTTTGGACTTGATGGCAACAATACCAAATCACACTCCCCCTTTGACATTAAGGGCAAAGGGCAGACCAAGATATTCTCTTCCTTTGATAAACATTCTGCTGTCCATACTCCCCCTGAGTGCCTATTAAAATTTCTGAATGAGCTCCCCCTTTGTATATGCCAAGGTGTACCAATCTGTCCATGCTCCCCCTGAGTACATGCTAAGTCTCTGCATTGCTGAAGTGTGTTGTTTATGCTCCCCCTGACTGTAGGCACGATCTGCAAAAAGATGTTCAACAAGAAGAACATGACTCTATCTTAAATGACCTTCCTATCACCAAGACATACATACATCCATCTCTCAACCAAGTGAAGATTTACAAATATTGATGCATCCACCCATCCAAGTGGGCTTACACCAGAAGTTTACTCATGATAAACAAGTACATTACATCATTCATCCCAAGCATAGTGGGGAAACCAAAATAGGCCATTACATGACCTTGATAACAAAAGACATATATGACATAGAGAGGAAATATCTAGAGCAAGACTATGAAAGTTATCAATAACTAATATCAGCAGCATCTGTCAATCACTATTTAGGTCAACAACCATGTTCTCCTTTTGTTCTCCCTTTGCATTTGTTCCACTTCAAATCAACAATAGTTGAGTACTTGAACCAAAATCTTCTAAGATAACGCCAACAATGCATTATCAGAAGTTTATCTGCTCCTCCTGAACCTATTTCAAATGGTCTCTATCAGACCCATATCAGACTTCCTTCAACCAGAGTCTGTCCCCACTGATTCCCTTCAAAAACAACATATAAGCGACTACATCCACATAAACCTGCGTATATACGTGGATGTTCTTCATAAAACTCACGTACAACCATTTCCAGATCAGCAATCATCAAGATCTGCATGATCTTATATATCATCCATGTATCGTCAATCGGGGACATCTGTATCAATCAACATATGTAAGTATCAATCTGTCATTTTATCATCATCATGTCTCCAACAATGCAATTTTGAGTAATCATTCATGTATCCAACATACTGTATATAGTACTATGTAACTTTAGCTCAAGATCATCAGCCGCAACAATCCTCATCCACATGAGAGCCAAGAACTATAGGAGACTTGCATCAACTATATTATATGATCTTTATGCATATGATGGCAGCAGCATATGATAGACTCATCATCAAGTAATGAAGATGTGTATACAAGCTTTGTACTTCTCCTTATCCTTATGAAGATCACCATGTAAGCACCATATATACATTATCAGAGAATCAACCACAAATCTGATCTGAACATCAACTATGTGACCCCAAGAAACATATGAGATTTTTTCATGGACAACTCATAACCATAGCAAGATATATCACTTAGCCATATAAGCATCATCACCAAGGACTACTAATCATAATGCCAACAATGCAGCATTAGAAGATTATCTGCTCCCCCTAAACCTGTGCCATCTTGTTTACTATCATATTTGATCATGCATGTATTAGTAGGAAGTATCAAGGCATTATCATCATCAAGTTAGGATCAAAAACACTTCTAAACATCATACAAGTATCAAGACATTTCCTCACATCATCAGCAGATTGTAACCATTATCAAACATAACAAATAATGGACTGAATCATATCAGAGCCTTTTTCTGAGCATGTCCCTACTGCTTTTCCTCAGACTGACATATACGTGACTGTGCAGTGTGTAACTCGTGTATATACGAGATTTTCCTTTATGAAACTTGCATATGAGATTCAAGACACTAAAGTTTTATAATTTCAGCTCCCCCTGGTCGGTTATATCTGTGTTGTGCTGTCTCCGAGTGTGTTGTGTTGTGCCACATCTTTCTATCTAAAATTCCTTCTTCTTCCATATCTTTAAGCATGATGATGTTTTCTCCTTTTGGTATGGTGCTCGTACTTTGTTCCTGCATTCCTTTGCTCTATGTCCAAGCTTGTTACATGCATAGCATCTTACATGTTTCATATTCCTTCTGTAGCAATCAATAGCTTTGTGACCAAACATATTGCAATAAAAACAATATCCCTGAAAGTACCTGGAATGTGATGATCTTGACTTATTCTTCTTGTGCATCTGGCTGGAACATGTCCAAGATTATGACATAGATAACATTCAACATTATTCATTGGAGGAGTAAAAGATTTTCTTTGAAGAATTTCTTTGCTTGGTTGTTGACAGGGTTGACCTTTCATTTCCTTTTTGAGCATCTCGGATTTTGCATTAGAGTTCCTTGTCGTACTTTGTGAACTAGATTCACCTTCAATGCATTCATGAAAACCAAGACCAGTTTTAATAGTAGGAGATATTTGACTACTAAGAATATCATCTAAAATCTTAGTACTATCTTGAAATATTAGTACTTAGATAAATTTATGCTACTTCAATTAAGGGAATCTGTGTGTATACGTAACTGTGTCTAATGCAACTAGCATATATCCAAAATACTTATGATTCAATTAACCCATTAAATGTTGATCTTTAGTTAGTGCATTAGAACTTCTTTAACCATATGTATAGTAAGGAGGTGCAGTAAAACAGAACAGATCATCACACACAAGAAGCACACATGAACATCATGATATAAGGTGGAAACCCAATGTGGGTGAAAACCACCTGCTGCAAGTCGTCTCTATCTTCTTTTAATAAGAAAATTCTTTTAAAATAGTTTTGTACTAGTGCAGTCTTATACCAGTATGCAAGCTTCTACCTGCAGAAGGCTACAACCTTCTCTCATTCTCCAGACTCTCCTGGAAGGGAGCTACAACCCCCTTAGCTCTTGTACTAGCCGATCTACTTACTAGTACGTAGGTGCTTGCCTACCGAAATGCTCCAACCTTTACTCATTCTTCAACTGCTACTGGAAGGGAGCAACCACGCCCTTAGCTCTTGTACTAGTTGATGTACTAGTACGTAGGTGCCGACCTACAAAAGGCAACAACCTTCTCTTTCTTCCTCCAGGTACCACGTTTCATACATTTTCAGACTGGATACTCCTAAAGCACAACACTATAATCTGAAGGCCACGTTTCATCCAATTTTCATACTGGCCCATCAATATCATTGAAGCACACAATCAATCAACATTAGCATTATTAATCTCTAAATCACCCAATATTGAATCACTGAAACCCCGTCAACAAAAATTAGTCACCAGAACACAGAGCAGAACACTGAACTCTGCAACAATATTCAGAACCAACTGTATCATTAAAAATCATGCATTAAAGTGCATACGCTACTTGGAAGTTCCGAACCAGCGTGTATACGCAACTTCACCAAGGCAAACCAGCATATATGACATTAATTACTTACTTATAACTTTGTTGTACTTCCTGAATTCAAACATACGTAGATCATTACATATATAAGGATAATATGTATGTTAGCAACCAGATCTAGTTCATCAGATCACATAAAGGTAAGTCATTTTGATCCTGATCCATTATTGATCTCATCCATCAATGCTGAAGCTAAACATACTCTATCAATCCAAATATGCAGAATATTGATACCAGTAAACAGTCATCAGAACTCATCAACAGCCAGAACTACCTGTAACTTCAAACATCATAGCTCAAATGGTATACGCTACTTGGACGGACCAAACCCGCGTACATACGCGCTTTTACCAAAGCCAACCTGTGTACAGATCTATAAATATTTAGTTATGACTTGTAGCTATTTCAAACTTAAGTTATACCCAGTTCAGAACATTACATGCGTCAGTATACAGATATAGAACAAACATAATCAACCATATATAGATAGTTCATTTCAAACCATTTGATCCCGATCTATCCTTAGATCTTGTTCTCCATCAACCGGTGAGATCCCTCCTTAGCTTAGATCAAGCAATGCTTCATAACCCATATCCTGCATACTGGATCTCATACTTTATCAGATATTCAAGTATTTCTCCATATCTCTTGCCTAATGATCTTCTTCTCCTTTTATAGTCTTAGGCCTTGCTCAATACCATGGTCCAACACCATAACAAACCAATATCATGCACCCAATACTAGGGATCAACACATCTGACGAGGTACCATGGCCCAACACCATAGGTTCAAGTACCAAGGACTAACTGCCATGGACCAAAGGTAAGTTATCCAACATATATGCGCTTTTCCTCACATGAAAGTGCATGCATACGTATACGCGACTTGGTAAAGTCTAACCCACGTGTATACGCAGCTCGGTCACAATGAACCAGCGTATATATATTTTCTCTTCATTCTTGTAGACTAGTCATCAATTCCTTGATGTTGACCTTCTGTACTATGATTTGTCATCTTTTTGGTTTGCCATCAAGGACAACACTTCTCTCATAATGCTAAAAATCTCCCCCTTTGGACTTGATGGCAAAGCTAACTTGTCACATTTAGAGCTACCATCTGATTCCTTTGAGTTGTCCTGCATCCCATGCATTCAGTCACATATGATTTCTCTTCTGTAGATTCATCTAGTTATATGTACGTGAGATGATCTTCTATGAGCGGGTTTCCATCAAGTACAACACATGCATCATAATGCCAACAGTATTAACCATACAAATGCATATATAATCAAACATACAAGAATATGGAGGAAAACTTGAATAGCTTTATTAATATCAGGAATAACAAGAGGATTACAACCAATAGTTCTGACCCAACATCATCCTCCAGCAAGAAATCCCTTCTTCACCTCAAGTAAAGCTTAGATCACCCAACACTATGAAGTTTCACCAAAAAACCAACAACACTTCTCTACA
>APFE031537635.1:15544-53323 GCA_000404065.3 Pinus taeda | reverse complement strand
ATACTAGACCCATCAATATCATTGAAGCACAAAACAATCAATACTAGCATCATCAATTTCTGAATCACTGAAACACTGAAACCCTGTCAACAACACAGTCACCAGAACACAGAGCAGACTACAAAACTCTACAATAACAATCAAACCCAACTGCAACTTCAAACATCATACTTCATTATGTATACGCTACTACGATGAATCAAACCTGCGTATAGATCTATACATATTCAATCATGACTTTGCGGCTGTTTCAGACATTAGTCATACCCAGATCATAACATGCGTACAATAAAACATGCATCAATAATTCAGATCTAGTCTAACCATGATCAAACCATATAAAGATGATTCATTTCAAATCATTTGATCCTGATCTATCCTTAGATCTTGTTCTCCATCAACCTGTGAGATCCCTCCTTAGGTCAGATCAAGCAATGCATCATAACCCATATCCTGCATACTGGATCTCATACTACATCAGACATTCAAGTCTTTTTCCATGCCTTTGCCTAATGATCTTCTTCTCCTTTTAGAGTCTTAGGCCTTACTCAATACCATGGTCCAAAACCATAACAGAACAATACCATGGACCCAATACTTGGGATCAACACTTGTAACGAGATACCATGGCCCAAAACCATAGGTTCAAATACCAAGGACTAAATACCACAGACCAAAAATAAGTTCTCCCACATGTACATGCTTTTCCTTGCGTGAAAGTGGGTGAACTTTTCTCTGCATGAAAGTGCGTGAACTTTTCTCTACATGAAAGGAACGTTTCTTTGCATGAAAGTGCGTGAACTTTTCTCTGCATGGAAGGAACTTTTCTCTGCATGAAAGTGGGTGAACTTTTCTCTGTATGAAAGGAACTTTTCTCTGCATGAAAGTGCGTGAACTTTTCTGCACTATAATTTATCATTTGAGTGATTTGCCATCAAGGACAACACTTGTCTCATAATGCCAACAATCTCCCCCTTTGGACTTGATGGCCAAGCTAACTTGTCATACTGAGAACTGTGATCTAATTCCTTTGAGTTGCCCAGCATCTCATGCATTCAGTCACATCTGATATCTCTTCTGTCGATTCATCTAGTTATAAATAAGTGAGATGTTCTTCTACAAGTGGGTTGCCATCAAGTACAATACATGCATCATAATGCCAAAAATCTCCCCCTTTGGACTTGATGGAAACAATACCAAATCACTCTTCCCCTTTGACATCAAGGGCAAAGGATGGACCAAGATATTCTCTTCCTTTGATAAACATTCTGCTATCCATACTCCCCCTGAGTGCCTGCTGAAATTTTTGAATGAGATCCCCCTTTGTATATGCCAAGGCTTACCAATATGTCCATGCTCCCCCTGAGTACATGCTGAGTCTTTGCACGCTGAAGTGTGCTTTTTATGCTCCCCCTGACTGTAGGCATGATCTGCAAAAAGATATTCTACAAGAAGAACATGACTCTATCTTAAATGACCTTCCTATCACCAAGACTCATACATACATCCATCTCTCAACCAAGTGAGGATATACAAATATTGACTCATCCACCCATCCAGGTGGTCTTACACCAGAAGTTTACTCATGATAAACAAGTACATTACATCATTCATCCCAGGCATAGTGGGGAAACCAAAATAGGTCGTTACATGACCTTGATAACAAAAGACATATATGACATAGAGATGAAATATCTAGAGCAAGACTATGAAAGTTATCAATAACTAATATCAGCAACATCTGTCAATCACTATTTAGATTAGCAACCATGTTCTCCTTCTATTCTCCCTCTGCATTTGTTCCACTTCAAATCGACAACAACTGAGTACCTGAACCAAAATCTTCTAAGATAACGCCAACAATGCATTATCAGAAGTTTATCTTCTCCTCCTGAACCTGTTTCAGATGGTCTCTGTCAGACCCGTATCAGACTTCCTTCAACCAGAGTCTGTCCCCACTGATTTCCTTCAAAAACACCATATACGCGACTACATCCACATAAACCTATGTATATACGCGGGTGTTCTTCATAAAACTCGCGTACAACCATTTCCAGATCAGCAATCATCAAGATCTACATGATCTTATATATCATCCATGTATCATCAATCGGGGACATCTGTATCAATCAACATATGTAAGTATCAATCTGTCATTTTAATATCATCATGTCTCCAACAATGCAATTTTGAGTAATCATTCATGTATCCAGATAACTGTATATAGTACTATGTAACTTTAGCTCAAGATCATCAACTGTAACAATCCTCATCCACATGAGAGCCAAGAACTATAGGAGACTTGCATTAACTATATTATATGATCTTTATGCATATGACGACAGCAGCATATGATAGACTCATCATCAAGTAATGAAGATGTGTATACAAGCTTGGTACTTCTCCTTATCCTTATGAATATCACCATGTAAGCACCATATATGCATTATCATAGAATCAACCACAAATCTGATTTGAACATCAACTATGTAACCCCAAGAAACATATGAGATTTTGTCATGGACAACTCATAACCATAGCAAGATATATCACTTAGCCATATAAGCATCATCACCAAGGACTACTAACCATAATGCCAACAATGCAGCATTAGAAGATTATCTGCTCCCCCTGAACCTGTGCCATCTTGTTTACTATCAGATCTGATCATGCATATATCAGCAGGAAGTATCAAGGCATTATCATCATCAAGTTAGGATCAAAAACACTTCTAAACATCATACAAGTATCAAGACATTTCCTCACATCATCAGCAAATTGTAACCATTATCAAACATAACAATTATAATGGATTGAATCATATCAGACCCTTTTTCTGAGCCTGTCCCTACTGCTTTTCCTCAGACTGACATATACGCGACTGTGCAGTGTGTAACTCACGTATATACGCGATTTTCCTTTATGAAACTTGCGTATGAGATTCAGGACACTCAAGTTTTATACTTTCAGCTCCCCCTGAGTCTATTATATCTGTGTTGTGCTGTGTCTGAGTGTGTTGTGCTGTGCCACATCTTTCTGTTTGAACTTCCTTCTTCTTCCATATCTTTAAGCATGATGATGTTTTCTCCTTTTGGTAAGGTGCTCATACTTTGTTCCTGCATTCCTTTGCTCTATGTCCAAGCTTGTTACATGCATAGCATCTTACATGTTTCATATTCCTTCTGTAGCAATCAATAGCTTTGTGACCAAACATATTGCAATGAAAACAATATCCCTGAAAGTACCTGGAATGTGATGATCTTTCTGAGTGATGAGATTGACTTTTTCTTCTTCTGCATCTGGCGGCAACATGTCCAAGATTATGACATACATAACGTTCAACATTATTCATTGGAGGAGTAAAAGATTTTCTTTGAAGAATTTCTTTCCTTGGTTGTTGACGGGGTTGACCTTTCATTTCCTTTTAGATCATCTCAGATTTTGCATTAGAGTTCCTTGTCGTACTTTGTGAACTATTCGCCTTCAATGGATTCATGAAAACCAAGACCAGTTTTGATAGTAGGAGATCTTTGACTACTAAGAATATCATCTAAAATCTTAGTACTATCTTGAAATCGTAAGAGCTTATCCTTCTTTTCTAATTTATCATTTAGGATATTTATCTCAACCTGAAGTTGCTCTTCCCTTTCACGATGCTGCTTCTTCATGTTTTCTTCAACTTTTCTTTCTTCTTCCAACTGATGTCTTAGTTCATGAACTTCATTTTCTTGTTTTTCAAGTGCTTGGAGTAGTTCTTTATTCTGCTTCTTTGATTCTTCAAGATCTTCCTTTAGCCAGCGGATCTTAGTTTCAAGACTTTCATAGTAACTGGATCTATCTCTGAGATTCTTGATTGTTGTGCTCCTTTCATTGACTTCACATCTTAAAGATGTCACTTCATCTTGCAGCTTTTGACATTGATTTTCCTTGTCCTTGAATAACTTCCTTACCTTGTTTCCTTCCTGTAATTGAGCTTTAAGTTTGGTAGTTTCTTCTTTGCAGGCACATTCCATTTTGTTCAATAGATCTTGTTGATCTCTAATTTTATCTGTAAGCCCTTTAAATACTGCCTCTATTCGATATCTTTCTTGTTCACCGATAAGAGAAAATTCAGTTATTTCACCATCACATTCATCATCTTTAGATGGATAGATATCTCTGGAGGATAACAAATTCATACTTGATAGTTCATATTCATACTGAAGTGATTTTGAATCTGAAGTGCTTCTTCCACATAATCCCCAATCGATTCTCTCACTGTCATAGTTCTTCTGAGATGTCTTCTTCTTCTTAAGCGCTTTCTTCTTAAGTTTCTTTCCCATTGTTCCACAGATCTCCTTCAAGCGATCAAGCTTCTACCAAAGGACCTGCTCTGATACCAATTGTTGGAAACAATGCTGAGAGATGGGGGTGAATCAGTATTATCAAACCAATAAAACTTTTTCATTTCCATACTTAGATACATATATGCTACTTCAATTAAGGGAACCTACGTGTATACGCAACTGTGTCTAATGCAACTAGCATATATCCATAATACTTATGATTCAATTAACCCATTAATTGTTGATCTTTAGTTATTGCATCAGAACTTCTTTAACCATATGTATAATAAGCAGGTGTAGTAAAATAGAACAGATCATCACACACAAGAAGCACACATGAACACCATGATATAAGGTGGAAACCCAATGTGGGTGAAAACCACCTGCTGCAAGTCGTCTCTATCTTCTTTTAATAAGAAGCTTCTTTTACAATAGTTTTGTACTAGTGCAGTCTTATACCAGTACGCAGGCTTCTACCTACAGAAGGCTACAACCTTCTCTCGTTCTCCAGACTCTCCTTGAAGGGAGCTACAACCCCCTTAGCTCTTGTACTAGCCGATCCACTTACTAGTACATAGGTGCTGGCCTACTGAAATGCTCCAACCTTTACTCATTCTTCAGCTACTACTAGAAGGGAGCTACCACCCCCTTAGCTCTTGTACTAGCTGATGTACTAGTACGTAGGTGTCGACCTACAGAAGGAAACGACCTTCTCTTTCTTCCTCTAGGTACCACATTTCATACATTTTTAGACTAGATACTCCTGAAGCACAACACTATAATCTGAAGGCCACATTTCATCCAATTTTCATACTGGACCCATCAATATCATTGAAGCACAAAACAATCAATACTAGCATCATCAATTTCTGAATCACTGAAACACTGAAACCCTGTCAACAACACAGTCACCAGAACATAGAGCAGACTACAAAAATCTACAATAACAATCAAACCCAACTACAACTTCAAACATCATACTTCATTATGTATACGCTACTACGATGAATCAAACCCGCGTATAGATCTATACATATTCAATCATGACTTTGCAGCTATTTCAGACATCAATCATACCCAAATCATAACATGCGGACAATAAAACATGCATCAATAATTCAGATCTAGTCTAACCATGATCAAACCATATAAAGATGATTCATTTCAAACCATTTGATCCCGATCTATCCTTAGATCTTGTTCTCCATCAACCGGTGAGATCCCTCCTTAGGTCAGATCAAGCAATGCATCATAACCCATATCCTGCATACTGGATCTCATACTACATCAGACATTCAAGTCTTTTTCCATGCCTTTGCCTAATGATATTCTTCTCCTTTTATAGTCTTAGGCCTTACTCAATACCATGGTCTAAAACCATAACAGAACAATACCGTGGACCCAATACTTGGGATCAACACTTCTGATGAGATACCATGGCCCAAAACCATAGGTTCAAATACCAAGGACTAAATACCACGGAACAAAAATAAGTTCTCCCACATGTACATGCTTTTCCTTGCATGAAATTGGGTGAACTTTTCTCTACATGAAAGCGCGTGAACTTTTCTTTGCATGAAAGTGCGTGAATGTTTCTCTCCATGAAAGTGCGTGAACTTTTCTCTGCATGGAAGGAACTTTTCTCTGCATGGAAGGAACTTTTCTCTGCATGAAAGTGCGTGAACCTTTCTCTGTATGAAAGGAACTTTTCTCTGCATGAAAGTGCGTGAACTTTTCTGCACTATAATTTATCATCTGAGTGATTTGCCATCAAGGAAAACACTTGTTTCATAATGCCAACATCAACCATATCTTGAATATCTCCCTGCTCATTCGTGAAAATGGACTGATCATATACAACATTTGAGAGCCATATTTTTACGTTTCCGAAACTACAAGATACAAATCAATCTGCACAAATGTGGGTTTTGTGTTGGTTCTAGTCGATTGCTTGGTTTTGTAGTTTCTAAGGATGGAATTTGACTCAACCCATTTAAGGTTCAGGTAATTCTTGACATGCCTCCACCTTCAAATTTGCTTCAGATTCAGAGACTCCAAGGGAAAGCTAACTTTATGAGGAGGTTCATTTCAAATTATGCTGAGCTTGCTAAAGGTTATACACGTCTTTTGAAGAAAGGGGTACCCTTCCATTGGGATCAGGTCGCGCAAGCTTTCTTTGATGCTCTCAAAGAATCCCTGATAAAAGAATCATTAATGTATGCCCCTGACTATCAAAAAGACTTTTACCTGTATCTCACCACTATAGATACAACCATTGGAATGCTTTTAGTGCAAGAAAATGACGGAATTGAACATCCTATATATTATTTAAGTCATAATCTTAATGATACAGAAAGAAAGTACTCTTATGTTGAAAAGTTGGCTTTAGCAGCCATTCAAGCAGTACAGAGATTTTGACACTATATACTCCTTTACAAAACTACCATTGTGTCACATTGCAACCCTATGACATACATTCTGTCACGTCAATTGCTGGCGGAAAATATGCCAAATGGATAGTCATCTTGCAGGAGTATGATCTAGAATTCATCAAATCCAAATCAAGGAAGTATCTCATCTTTGCAGAGTTACTTTGCGACCTTCCCTCATCCTTCAATGATTTAACATCAGAAGCATCAATCGCATTGAACAATAGCGGCAAAACAACTGCACTCTTTTTTATTCAATCATATAGTTTCTAGATTCGGCGTTCCACAGGCTATAGTCACAGATCATGGGTCACATTTTCGCAATCACATGATGATCAAATTAACTACCAAATTAGGACTGTCCCATGATAGTTCTACTCCATATTATCTACAGGCTAACGAACAAGTTGAGGCAATCAACAAAGTCCTTAAGCGCATGCTACAGAGAATGATTGGAGTCCATAAACGGAATTGGCATTTAATCCCGTACACAGCTCTGTGGGCATATAGGACTTCGGTGAGAAATGCGACCGGATTCATTCCCTTTCTGTTGGTGTATGGTCTAGAAGCAGTCTTACCAATTCAATGCAAAATCTCATCTCTCAAGCTTGGAAACGATTTTCTTCCCGAAAATTTTGAAGAAGAAGCTCATTTCTTGGAATTAATCCATCTGGATGAAACCCGTCATGATGCCGCATTGGCTAATGAAGCACATAAGAAATGCATCAAGGCACAATATGACAAAAATGTTAAGCCTCGTGTCTTCTCATAAGGTGACCTGGTCTTTCTTTACGATCAGGATTCTGATAAATTAGGAGAAGGGAAATTTGAACCATTATGAATGGGCCCTTACATTGTTAAACATGTATTGATAAAAGGAGCGTACGAGCTAGTCGATTATGATGGGATTCCACTATTGCAGCCCCGAAACGGGTTGTATCTTAAATTTTATGCTTGATTAAGTATAGTAAACTCATTGTACATATGATTTTATTGCATTTTTTAGTGTTTTATTTTAGAGTTGTCATTTTGGTTAGGTAATCCACTTCACATTTGTTGCAGATGTCGGACTTTTTGGAACCATTTGTTGGATATGCCGATGGAGCTAGTCGTAGTATGCAGAACCTATCTTCTGTAGCTTGGGCCATCTTCGCTCCAAGTAGTAAGTTAGTGAGTTTCACGGGGATATGTATCGGTCGATTGACGAACAACATCACTGAGTATAGTGCGTTGATTGAACTTTTCTCTGATTCCATTTCACATGGCATACGCCGACTCATTATTAGGCTAGATTCACAACTTGTCATTCTACAGCTTACTGGTGTTTATTCCTTTCGAAACCTAGCTATTCATCATACATTCCTTAGAGTTAGGATTTTGGAAAGACATTTTGATTTCATTCAATATCAACACATTTCCAAAACTTAAAAACATTCACTGATTCATTAGAAAACTATGTGTAAAATAGACATTTGTAGCATTTGTAAAGAAAGCTTTTCACATCAACATTTGCATTAGGATTTCATCACTTAGCCAAAATAAAACTCTAAAAATCAAAAGTAGATAGCTGTTTATAGTTTTCACAAAATGTTTTGTGTCTAAGACAAAGTCATTCATCTGACCAAGAAACTTAAATTAAATGCAAAAAAACATCCTAGACTAGTGATGCTGGTGATAACATGTCACCGCCTGTGTTATCATGCGCAGGAGACTAGTCCAACAACTCGGTACACCAGTAGTATGGCGTTGTAACCTCAAATGTAACTCATCGGTCCTAACATCCTGAATGCCGAGAGTGAGGCCTTCGATCTAATCTTGCAGCACTACCAGGGTCTTTGATATATCCACATCCCAAAGGATGGCCCTCCCTACAGCCTCCCCTGCTGGAGTGTCATCTACTTCCCATGGGCATGCCACTGGTCGCACTGGTCCAATATCTACACACACATATGAGTTTGTTTAGTCTTGGTAACATAAAAAACACAAAAACATTATAAAACTGAAAAAATAAAGATGTGGTCGAATCATTTTACCTATAGCACTCCACTCCTCACCAATTAGTAATGCCAAATCCAAATCGCCTAGAAAATCCATCCCGACATATGGATACTCCGCAAACACCATCTCCTGGCAATTGAACCACTCGAAAAAGGCATCTGAGAAGGAGATCTATGACTGGCTAGCATGTCTAGCCATAAGGTTCACCCATCTCTGCATCTGTGGTTCCCTCGGTGCAGGCAATCCCAGTGAAATGTTTTGAGGTTACATTAGTGGAATTATTTCCAAAGCAAAAGCAGTCAATATGGATCCATAACCAAAGTTCTTGGTTCTTCCATTCTTTACTTTAGACAGTTGTTCTTTTATGATAGGAAGTATTGCCTCACACCAATTGAACACCTTCAGTTCCAGGCATTCCAAAGGATACTGCGTGTAAGATCTATTTGCTAAATGTAAGGCTGCGCTGCCAACCAATCTAGCAAAGGTAAATAGAATGGTCCTCAATGGTCGATCAGTAACATCCCAGATATTAATTGTACCATCTCTACTGGGTTGAGATCCATCCCTGCAGAACTGACTAATGTAATCTTTCATAGATTTTCCCCCACGAGCAAATCCTGATAGTGAAAGAGGGGCACCATGCCTCGACAAACCCGTCAAAAAATAAATATCCTCAATCGTGAAAGGAATAGATTTACCTCTGATCTGGAATACTTGGTCAATAGGATCCCAAGCATTGAGAAGATACACAACAAACTGATTTGTTATCTCATGCTGGATATGCGGAAAAACTTCAGTAAACCACGATTTCTTAATGCATCCACTGTGCCCTGGTCATGTAAAGCAATCATATCCTCCTCTTCATGTTCTCCTTCACGCCATGTGACAACCATCTTGATCCAACAAATATCTGAAATGCGAACAATAGATGAGTTAGGATCCAATTTTGAGCAAAAACAAGTAAACATTTGATGGAAAAACACTGTATAAGGTTGCCTTTCTACACCCATCGCAGCCTGCCTTTAAGCAAGGTGAGATGCATACTAACTGGTACAGTATGCATCACACCTTTTGATACAAGCTAGGTGTGATGATTGGGGAACGAAATCTTTAAATCCCAGGGGCCCAAAGAAGTGAAAAAACTTGCCCAGAATTGAGAAAAGAGGAAATGAAAATGAAGAGCTTAAGGATAGCTCTTACCGGGTCCTGACGGCACAGAGAATGGTCCATAGGATCTCCCAAAATCGACTGGTGAAATTTGAAAACTATTTTTTATGTTTACTTTTCATGTACATCAAAGTGAAATGTTAGTTTTAGTTCATTTTTTGTCCATATATATGTATTTCTAATCAATTTGATGGAGTTTTGAGCAGGTTGAACAACTGATGAAAGAATCTGATGTGCTAAACAGTGAATTCAACATCTTTGACCACTAAGCAAACTTTTTGTCTTCTTTTTGAGCTATAATTCAAAAATGAAAAGAAAATGATAGAGTCCTCTTTAAACCATTTTCAGACTCGTTAAACATGAAAATATTGTCGAGTGCTTGTCCTTTCTAGCTCATTAAAGTATTGGAAATGTCATCCTTCCTATATTATTTTATCCTTTCTCAGACCTAAGGGATTACTTTACAAAAAAGAACTTATGGAGTTTTCTTTTCGTCCCTTTCCAAACTCTCTAAACATGAAAAGGACTTAGTTATCCTTGTCATTAAACTCATTAAAATAATAGCAACAAACTTATCCATCTAGATGAGACCGAGTTTCATTGTCGCTAGACTTATTAAAATATTAAATAACGACAGGTTTTCCCGAAGGGAGAATCATGGAACAAGCATATGTTATCCTCCTCAAGCTTGACAAAAATAAAAAGGTACTAGTCAGCAATGACTGGGGAAAAAGGTAAAAGACTTGAAGAATTTATGGTAGCAGGTCGCTCTTGAACATGACACTTTCACTTCATCTCCATGATTGAGTTGGGTTGGGTTATTCCGTTCACCGGTCATCATACCATTGGTCTTTCATACCATCCATATTTTGGGGTTAACGATACCAATTCATCTCAGTATCACCGACATGTTCAAGAGAAGTCATTTAATTGAGAAATTGCCATCCAGTTAATGTCTCATACACTACAATACCTCCAACATTTTTACATGACCGCCATTCCCTGAACCTTGTGTCGTCAGTTCATTTTCACCTCCAGAAATCATTTGATTCGTTTTGTGTCATAGATGTGGGATACATCAAGGCCCTCCTACGACAAGTCACTTCTTATCGACATTGGCTCATTATCCAAGAAGTTGACTTAGAAACCACCCTTTCAGTGCTTTAAATATTGCATACATCAATGGCAAGTTTCTCACTTCTGGTGACAGGTTAACATCAATGGCCTTCGACCGAAAGATTTTGCGTGGTGTTCGACATCCTGTCATGTATTCGCACCACGTGAATTATACTGTAGTACCTTGAGGATCATTATCATTATCGGTGATCCCTCTCACGTCTGTTAACAACTCACATCATTGGCTGGTAATTAGGCAATGTCTTTCCATGTTCGACTTCAGAACATCTCTTCACATGGTTTGACTTGTACATCGAGCAAAGATTGAATGAGTTTGAAGACCCCAGATCTAGTTTCATCCATATAGGTTGTGATATATTCAGGGATATATAAACATCAAATGTACGAAGGCTCTATACAAATGGTCATCCTAATCATGGATTGCAACTCTATATCTATAGAATCACGAGCCTATATCTGCAGACGACTATCTAATCTATGTACATGAAATGAAATTTATAAAGCTGAACATGGGAATGCCTCCCTCAGCTAGATCATGAAAATCATATTATGATGATTTATTGTATTGTAACTTATGTAGGTCACCTTCCAGTTTGAAACTTTGGATCCTCATGATAAAGCATTTCACTCGACATGAATATTTATGACCTCATTCTTTAGCGGGCCACTGTGACAGACATATTTGGGCACATCAACCCCAAACTTATATGTCAATGTATTAGGGCTCATCAACTCCTTAAAGAGTTGTTTCATACCCTAAAGGAACATAGTCATCTGAATACATCATTCCCAAAAAGTTCCATCTGAGAAGCCATCCAAAAATTGCCTAAATTGAACCATATTGACTGCTCCATTGGCAAAGTGTGATGCATACTGAGTGGTGCAATGCCAGGGTCCGATGCATACTGTTTAGGCCTTCTGTAGGGTATGATGGGAAAGGATGAACAAAATTTCTGGGATAGTTTGTTAGTTGGTTGCTCATGGAATCTCCTAGAAACTTCTCCTGTGCCACTTGCCTCTCTAAATTCCCAAGGATGAACAAGGGAACTAGGAAACCATCTCCAATCCCCTCTGTTATAGCCTAGATTTACCTCAAGCTGAAAAGGTAAGATTCTAGTTCCACATCAAACCATGCTCAGCCTCGTAGCTAGCCCTACGAGGACAGGAGAGGGCTCTCTCCGGTCAATCTCAGCAAAGGATAATCGATGGGGCTTGAGATGACTGTAATAAAAGCTAATTTTAGGCTAGGTATGAAGTACAAGGGTTTGATTTGAGTTTTTGGGGATTTTGTGTTGGAAAAAGGGAAGGGCAAATTTGGGCTCAGGGATGAGGCATAGTTCTTACAGAGTTCTGATTGGGGCAAGGAAGGCAATCATTTTGATGCTTTAAATTGAATGAATGGATGGATCAGACTGGTGAGGAGCTAAGGAGAGCAAGAAAGTCTCAAGAGTTCTCCTTAAACAGATGAAAACATGGAAAATTAAACAAATTTCAAGGCAGAGCATAGCAATCAATGGATTCTACCTTAATCACTCATTTGTTCAATTTCATAAGATAAGAGAAAGGAAAATGATACACATAACACTAATGAACTTACAATTACTTAGAGAATAACACCATCAAAACACAAAGCCACATGGATCCCAAACAGTGCTGCAAAACCCTGGTCTTTCCTTAGCCAAAAATGCAGAGATAAAATGTACAATGATATGCCTAAGCAATCCCAAGTGTTCAACCTTCTACCAAAATCCAACCCATACACTATGAAATTCATAAAATATATACATTTTCTCATCCTTGTACTAAGGGATTGAACTCAACCATTTTCTTCAAAATAGAATTAGTTACATTAAACTTGGGCCGAATTTCTGAAAATAGGTGCTGAAGATGAACTTGTATCTCCTACACCATAACACTTGTTACAAAAATGAAAGATTTTTTTGTATATGATGTTGTGATAGATAATAACCTCTCTCAAATTTGGGAAATTAGTTTCCCGGAGCTCGCAATCTGTTCCACAATATCATCTTCAAAATAGAAAATCATTAAAAATTTAATTCTGTGAAAATGAGCTGTAAAGAGCTAGTCACAGATCCCAATCCATGACACCTGTGAATAAAATGAACGAGGTTTTTGTTATATGGCTCATTTTTAACAAAAACCTCCTTGGGTTTTACAAAATTACTTTCCATATGTTGTAAAATGGCTCCGCACTAAAATGACTAAAACAGTAAAAAATATGAACAATTTGCTTTGTTTTACTATAGGCTCCAAATATCACTGTATAGCTTCCACATAGTAGTACCTTTGCATAAAATAAAGGAGGTTTTTGTTATATCGTATGTTATGAATAAAAACCTCGTTCACTTTTAAAAAATTCCTTACCATTAGTTCAGAAACGGATTTTGTACTAAACTTGTCATTGTGTGCAGCGACTAACCTCAAAACATGCATAACCAAGAATCACTCATTCATTTCTTCTAATCCAGGAACCGGTTATGGGAGTGTGATATACCATTGGAAATATTTTTCCGAGCTCCTTCTGATAGAAACACTTGTGACATGTTTTTTTCTGAACATCATGTGCAAAAAATCTAACAAAACCAGACATAGTAAGAGCCCATGTTGATCCCTGGTGACAGGCTGCGAAGACTGGAACTAACATTGGCTCCAATGGGGATGGTAGCTCCTTTGAGGTGCCAAGAACTACAGATCTCTAGAAAGCATATAGTGCCTCTTCCATTGGAGATGGATGGTATAACATCTACAAACCCAAAACAACTCATACTAATCCAAAAATATATACATACTGCAACTTGTGCATAAACAAATACTGAAAACTGAAATGCTGCCTCAAGCAGCTTATTTATGTAGAAATCTAACCCACTTTGCTACAAAATTGAGAGATCAAGTAATGCTATAATGCCAGATCAACCAATCAAGTAATTGTAACAAGGATTCTGCTTGAAAGTGCTTCAACCAGGACACAAATGTAAATGCTAACAGCCATACATGCACATAATGAGTCTGGTTGTGTAAAAGACAATTTGATCTATCATTCAAACTGAAAAAAAATTTCCATGTATGTTGCAATAGGATCAAAGAAACCAGACTCTGTTTTCTACCCTAATTCCTCAACACAGACCTCCAACTGCAAACTGTCAATGCAAACATCTATGGGCAGCTCTATTGTTTCTTGTTTTGAAGGAGGGAGGGTTTCCAAGAACTTTTTGGGATCTCGGAATTCATATGATTGGATTTGATCATTTAAATACTGAATCTCCTTCTCAAAATTTTCAACAACTAACTCAAAGAAACCAGTTTTAGCTTTAGGAGAAAACTTTGGAGATCTCAAAAATTGAAGCACGACAATGAAAAATGCTTCATTAATTTCAATATCCTCTAACAGATCTCTAACTTCTTTTAAAACTTCACAAAGCACGGGGTATCCCACATACCCTACCATTTTATTTTAGTGCATGAATGGATCAGTGAGCACTGGAATCTTTGGATTGAGTTGGAGTCACCAAGTAAATGTTTCAACCTTCATATGTGTCTGATTGTTGTCCACCATCAACAATCAGAGCTAATTTGATACATGTACTAGGGCAATTTGCAAATTAGATATTCCGTTTATAAGACTAGACCGGAGATTGACTGAAGTAGCCTTTTATCTACTTGCGCTAATGCAAAGCAAAATCATTTCAAAGGCTACTTGGCTAACTTCAAGTTCCGTCTGTAGTATATAAAACAAAGAACACTAACAAACAGATAAACTTTTCTTCCCTAGTATGGTCGCCACTATGTTAGAACCTAGATTTACCTCAGGCTGAAAAGGTAAGATTCTAGGTCCACATCAAACCACGCTCAGCCTCATAGCTAGCCCTACGAGGACAGGAAAGGGCTCTCTCCAGGTTAATCTCAGCAAAGGATAATCGATGGGGCTTGAGATGACTGTAATAAAAGCTAATTTTAGGCTAGGTATGATGTACAAGGGTTTGATTTGACTTTTTGGGGATTTTGTGTTGGAAAAAGGGAAAGGAAAATTTGGGCTCGGGGATGAGGCACAGTTCTTATAGAGTTATGATTGGGGAAAGGAAGGCAATCGTTTTGATGCTTTAAAGTGAATGAACGGATGGATTAGATTGGTGAGGAGCTAAGGAGAGCAAGAAAGTCTCAAGAGTTCTCCTTAAACAGATGAAAACATGGAAAATTAAACAAATTTCAAGGCAGAGCATAGCAATCAATGGATTCTACCTTAGTCACTCATTTGTTCAATTTAAAAAGATAAGAGAAAGGAAAATGATACACATAACACTAATGAACTTACAATTACTTAGAGAAGAACACCATCAAAACACAAAGCCACATGGATCCCAAACAGTGCTGCAAAACCCTGGTCTTTCCTTCACCAAAAATGCAGAGATAGAATGTACAATGATATGCCTAAGCAATCCCAAGTGTTCAACCTTCTACCAAAATTCAACCCCTACACTATTAAATTCATAAAATATATACATTTTCTCATCCTTGTACTAAGGGATTGAACTCAACCATTTTCTTCAAAATAGAATTAGTTACATTAAACTTGGGCCGAATTTTTGAAAATAGGTGTTGAAGATGAACTCGTATCTCCTAAACCATAACACCTGTTACAAAACCGAAAGAGGTTTTTGTATATGAGGTTGTTCTAGAGAAAAACCTCTCTCCAATTTTGGAAATTCGTTTCCAGTAGCGCGCAATCGGTTCCACAAAATCATCTCTAAAACAAAAAATCATTAAACATTTAATTTTGTGAAAATGAGCTGTAAAGATCTAGTCACACATCCCAATCCATGACACCTGTGAATAAAATAAAAGAGGTGTTTGTTATATGGCTCATTACTAACAAAAACCTCCTTGAGGTTTACAAAATTACTTTCCATCTGTTGTAAAATGGCTCTGCACTAAAATGACTAAAACAGTAAAAAATATGAAAAATTTGCTTTGTTTTACTGTAGGCTCCAAATATCACTATATATCTTCCACATAGTAGCACCTGTGCATAAACTGAAGGATTTTTTTGTTATTTAGTATGTGATGAAAAAAACCTCTTTCACTTTTGAAAAATTCCTTACCATTAGTTCAAAAACTGATTTTGTGCTAAACTTGTCATTGTGTGCAGCAACTGACCTCAAAACATGCATAACCAAGACTCACTCATTCATTTCTTCTAATCCAGGAACCGGTTATGGGAGTGTGATATACCGTTGGAAATATTTTTCCGAGCTCCTTCTAATAGAAACACTTGTGACATGTCTTGTGATGAACATTATGTGCAAAAAATCTAACAAAACCAGGCATAGTAAGAGCTCATGTTGATCCCTGGTGACAGGCTACGAAGACTGGAACTAACACCCTCTCTTGTGGAACCAATTGTAACAAGTGGAATGACACTAATCAAACCCCATGGATGACTCACACCCTTGCGAACATTTATAAATGGATCTCCAATCCAAGATATCAGAAGGCTAGAATATTGTGAATTGCAAGGAAGTGCTGATAGTTTGTCATTGAGGAGAGAGCATTGTATTCTTGTTGGTGTGATCTTGTTATTTCATGAGGTGAAGAAGGATTGAAACTGGGAGGATGGTGCTGGATCAGACAATTGGGTTGTAATTCTCCTTTCTATTAATAAATCTCTTCAAGTTTTCCCCCATATGATTGTGCAATTGTGAATGTAATCATTTGTGAATGCTATCATTTGTTCATTATATATCTGATTCTGTAATGTTTATATTGTAATAGATCATGATGCTTTGATAGTTCTTTGTTGCTGTACTTGTGCAGGTACTCTCCAAGCGTGTTAAGTATGGGGAGGAGTTACAGGATCTGCCAAAGGGGAGAGAGATCAAGCAAGGGATTAAGCGGAAGTTCCAAGTTGGTTCCATTATCTTTCTCTTGTCTGTTACACATAGGAAAAATCATTGAATTGCTTTAAACTGTTGTTTCTAGGGTAGTTGCCAAACCTAGAGGGCTAGTGTTCTTTAGGAATACTAGTTTTCCCAGAAATAGCTGGCTGGTGGGTGGTTTTTTTGAACCGAGATCACCGTAGTTGTGAGGAGGATAACTGCAACAATTCCAAGATTGTCATTGGTTCTGAGTGTACCTCTACGATGAGGCACTATAGCCACTTCATGCATACTTTCTAGCTTTTTCATCAGAGGAAAGATGTGTACAGTTGTGACAATGTCACAGAAAAGATAGGCATATTTGTGATGATCATGTAAGCCAAGAACAAGGTTGTAGCTATGTGGGAAAGCTAAGAACACGGCTGTAGTTGTCAAAGAAGTTCTGTGTGGAAGCCAAGAACAAGGTTGTAGTTGACAACAGAACGTTGTCTGGAGGCTGAGAAGAAAGCCACGGTGATCAGTGGGTGTGCTGTGAGATCAAACAACATTGAAGGATAGTGATTTGTCTCTGTCACAGATCTGGGGTAAATTTAACATCTTTTACCTATCGATTTTTTTTTTCTAATTGCCAAGATGAATAACAATATATTTGAAGCATGCATGAATGAGCATAACGAGCTCGATGGTTCCAATTATGCAAATTAGAAGTTCAAGATGTAAACTCTACTAGAAGCGTAGAGTGCTTGGACAATTGTGAATGCGGATGAGCCAAAGCCCACGGCTGGATCAGCATCGATCCCAGATTGGGAGAAATGAGAAAGTAGAGCAAGGACAATGTTAAAGATGTCAGTGAAAGAATGCATTATACCGCACATCAGAGAAGGTAATTCAGCTAACGAGATTTGGGGAATTCTGAAGGAATTGTACGAGATCAAGAATTCAAATCGTCTTTTGTTCCTCAAGAGTAAGATCCTATCCATGAAGATGGAGGAGAATGAAACAATTGCTTCATTTGTACTAAGGATCAAGGATCTGAAAAACAAAGTATCAGACATTGGTCATACAGTTGACGATACAAATCTTGTAAGCATTACAATGAATGGTGTCACTGATGATTATCAAATGTTCATCACTGGGATAAATGCCAGAGAGAACATCCCACATTTTGAAGAGCTGATAGGTATACTGATGCAGGAAGAAGGGAGGAGATTGACTCTGAAGCCCCAGAGTGTCGATCTTGCATTGATCACTAGGAAAAACTTCTACAAAGGGAAAGGAGGTCCACAACATCAAAACAAAGCAAGTTCGTAGAAACAGCCAAATCAAACTCAAGGTATGCACCCCAATAAAAACTACTCTGAAGCTAAATGTTTTTATTGTAGAAAATTGGGTCATATTGCTAGGGAATGTAGGAAAAAGAAATGTCATGAAGAACAATAAAAGCTGAAAAGACATGCAGGTCATCATGTGAATGGTGATCAAGTGCAGAATTTCAAATTGTTTATGGCAGATCATGATGAAAGTGTTGATGCAAACATCTGCTATGTAGATTCAAGAGCATCAACACACATGACATGGAATAAGCATTGGCTTGAAGATTTTATGAAATCAACGAAGGTGCACAGATTTACCTAGGTGATGACAGAAGTCATCAAATCAAAGGATGTGGGAAAGTTTCTGTCATTCTACCTAATGGTAATATTAAACAAATTTATAATATTATGTATGTGCCTAGCATAACAAAGAACTTGATTTCTGTATCTATGATTACAGATCAAGATCTGTTAGATGGCATGAAGACAATTGCTACATGAATCCAAACAAGAGGACTGTACATGTTGGATGTGAGACTTGCACTGATTCAAGCATTGACAGCAGCAAGACTGACTATAGAAGAGCTTTGGCATCAAAGATTCGGCCACATCAACTACAATGATTTGTTGTTACTACAAAAGAAGGAAATAGTAAGAGATCTTCCTATGCTAAAGCAAGTACATAATGACTGTGATGCCTATACTTTAGGAAAAATGCATAGAGAAGAATTCCCTATTAGAGTAGAAAAGAAACAAAGGGATATACTGGAATTAGTGCACACAGACTTTTGTGGACCCATGCAGACAAAATCATTAGGAGGTGCACTGTATTTTCTACTATTTATTGATGACTGTAAGACGTTTTCTTGGGTGTATTTCTTAAGTAAGAAGAGTCATACATTCGAACACTTTAAGCAGTTTAAAAATATGATTGAAAGACAAGCAGGGAAACAGATAAAAATTCTTCGTTCTGATCAAGGGGTGAATACAAGAAATATGAGCTTATCAGATATTGTAAATATCATGGAATTTTGCAGCAGTTCACAGTACCCCATACTCCACAGTAGAATGGAGTAACAAAAAGAAAGAATAGAACTCTGGTGGAATGTGCTAGAATTTTGTTGAAAGGTAAGAATCTTTTGAATGGTTTTTGGGCTGAAGCAGTGAATATTGTAATTTATTTGAAAAATAGGAGTCCTACAAAAAGTCTTGAGTCTAAAACTCCTTTTGAAGCATTATATGGATATAATCCTGCAGTAAAACACTTAAGAATATTTGGATGTAAAGCATTTGTCCACATACCAAAGGAAGATAGAAGAAAATTAGACTCACAAGCCATTAGATGTACTTTTATAGGGTATTGTTTGTCATATAAAGCATATAGATTATTTAATCCCTCCACTCACAAGATTTTTGTTAGTAGAGATGTTAAATTCCATGAGCAGGATCATGAAGAACCTGATGAGAATTATGAGGAATGGGACATTCCATACTTTGTGGAAGAAGAAGAGGAGAATAATCAGTGTCAATAGCAGACTAAGGTAGAGGATGAACAACAGCAACAGCAGGAAGAAATAAATGATGATCGAATAAGGTTTGAAACCACCACCCCACCACTCAAGAGATCAGGTAGGAAATCTCAAATGCCTCCAAGATATAGGGAAAATGTGTTTATAACTAGTATGATGAATGTGGTTGAACCATCTAGTTATAAAGAAGCAAATAAAAGTAGTGAATGGAAAACAACCATGGAACAGGAATATGATTCAATAATCAGAAATAACACTTGGGAATTGGTTGAACTTCCTAGAGGAAAACAAACCATAGGTTGAAAATGGTTATATAAACCAAAAATTAGTGCAAATGGAACTATAGAAAAATGAAAGCTAAGTTGGTTGCAAAGGGGTACACACAAAAAGAAGGGATAGACTATGAGGAAACCTTCGCCCCTGTAGCTAAATTAAACACCATCAGAATGTTAATCACTTTAACTACTAAGAAATATTGGATGATGCACCAACTAGATGTAAAGTCTGAATTTTTGAATGGAAAACTAAAAGAAGAGGTTTATCTAGAGCAACCAGAAGGGTTTGTCCAGAAAGGAAAAGAACATTTAGTCTGTAGATTGAAGAAAACACTTTATGGACTAAAACAAGCTCCTAGGTCGTCGTATGAGAAAATTGATTCATTTTTTCTACAAGCTGGCTATAATAGAAGTAAGAATAACCCTAATCTTTACACCATGATAGATGAACAAGGGTGCGTAGTGTTGATTTCATTATATATAGATGATTTGATAATTACAGGTGATGCTACATATCTAATTGATGAAATCAAGCAACAAATGTCACAAATGTTTGAGATGAAGCACCTTGGTGAACTTAGATATTGCTTAGGTCTCGAGATCTGGAGATATTAAGGTAAAACATTTCTATCTCAAGAAAAGTATGTCAAAGGCCTATTAGAAAATTTTATAATGGATCAATGTAAGCCTACACTGGTACCATTGCAGTAGAACATCAATTTGCAGTGTGAGGATGGCTCAAAAGTGGTGAATGCAACACTTTACAGACTGTTGGTTGGGAGTCTAATCTGCCTAACCACCAGTAGACCTGATTTGGCTTGTGTAGTCAGTGTGCTAAGCCAATTTATGTCTAAGCCACTTGAAAGCCATTGGAATGCACTGAAGAATGTTTTAAGGTATTTACAAGGTACTGTAGATTATGGAATTATTTACACTGACTCTTCTGATGTTAGATTTGCAGGATTTGCAGATTCAGATTGGGAAGGAAATGTAGATGATCGTAGATCTATAACAGGTTATGCATTTAGTCTTGGATCCGAGGTGATCACATGGAGCAGCAAGAAGTAGAACATAGTCTCCTTGTCCTCATCTAAAGAAGAGTATCAAGCCATGTGTGCAGAGACTTCTCCAGGATGTTGGGGAAGAACAGACAGTTGCAACAACAATTAGATGTGACAATTAGAGTTCAATTAAGTTGGCCAATAATCCGGTGTTTCACAAAAACACTAAACATATTGATACTCAATTCCACTTTTTCAGGGAGAAAGTGCAATCCAAAGAAATTCATCTAGAATATTGTAATATATGTGATAATGTTGCAGACATTTTCACTAAGCCTCTTGGAAAAGTAAAGTTTCAAATATTTAGGGAGATGTTAAGCATATATGTGAACCCATTCTCCATTAAGGGGGAGTGTTGAAGATAATGGAGAATATCCTAGAATAGGTAGAGTTTGTTCACATAACCTTAGGATAGGAATTAGTTTCTATTTCTTAGGATGCTATTCTAACTTCCCTAAAACCATGTTTTCTATTTAATGTGTAATGTTCATGAATAATGTAGAGCATTCTGCAGAGCCAGACTCTCCTAGTTCAGACTCTCTTTCGTAGAGCTGACCAGTGGCTTTTATTTTTTAATACAAACATTGCCATTGTTATCAGATTATACCCTGAAAAGCCATCTAAAAAGGACATTAACTTTGACCCTGCTACTGATTGTAATATCTGTTCCATGGGGGGCAATGGAAAATTATCCTTTTGGAAAGCTTTATTGAGGTTGCGAAAGTCTATACAAATCCGAACATCACCATTTTTCTTTCTAACTAGGATGAGATTGGAGACCCATCTGGAATGTCTGACAAGAAAAATAATCTTGGCTCTTAGTAATTTGTTTAACTTAGATTTAATCTGGCTTTCCAAATTAGGATGTATTTTCCTTAATTTCTGCCGAACAGGTTTTCCATTGGAGATCATAGGAATTGTATGTTGGATAATTTCAGTGTCATAGGTTTTAAGATCATCGTAATTCCAAGCAAAGAAACTCTTGTATTGTTTCAACAATCGAATAAAAGTTGATTTTTCTTTAGATGTCAAGCCAAGACCTAGGTTGATGTTTTGTGGTTTCATGTCTATCCCTAGATTGATTAATTCATGTCTCAGAGTTGAACTCTGGAGTTTTGAATTGGTGGATCGTTTAAATTTGTCTTTTAAGTCATATAGATCCTCTAACTTGACTACGGATTTTGGTATAGCATTATTGTTGTTTTCTTGTTCCAGTTGATTGTCATGTTGGTCTTCGTCAATTATCTGATTATTGTAAGAGCCTTCTAAAGTAAGAAAACTCATGATATCAAGGTCATAATTGAAGACTCTCTAGTTGGTAATGTTATCGGGAATAGAGGGTCTAAAAATTAATTCAATAGAGAATCTATCTGGGCTATAGTCCTCTGATGGAATAAGCTTGGAAGCTACATTAGCAAGAAGATCAGTGCTAGTGTTTTGGAGTCTTGGAATAGATGAAATATTAAACGCTATAAATTGTGAGGTCAGGTCTTGTACTAGGGATTGATAGTGTTTAAAATGCCCTAGTAGATAGTGTATAGTATTTCTTACCTACCTAATGACAATATTAGAGTCTCCAAATACTTGAAGATATTTGATATTAAGTCTGATTGCTTTGTATAGCCCTTGAACCAATGCTTCATATTTAGCAGTGTTGTTTTTGCAATCAAATTCAAGTCTACATGCTAACATGGTTTTTTCTCCTCTTGGACTAACTAATATACAACTTGCTCCTATTCCATGGTTGGAATTAGAACCATCGAAAAATAATTTCCAAAACAAGGTTTTATTTACTCGTTTATCTACAAAATTAATACATCTAGAAGTGTCAGCTTGAGAAAAATTTTCTATCAGAGATAAAATGGAATTTTCCAATAAAGGTGAAGTGTGAGCATTGAAATTTCTTAAGAATGACTCAACAGAATAATTTCTGATTATGTTGCTGCTATACGCTACAGGTTCGTTTTCTCCTTCTAACTCTGTCACTATGTACTTTTGATATTTTTCTCGTTCAACTTTAATCTGATTTGGTTTGCCATTGTAGGGGAGCCACATATGAGACCAGTCAATTGCAAAGTAACCATGGAGTTTTTCTGACCAATCCCTACTAAGGATTAGTCCATAAAATTTAGGAATGTCAGCCACAAGTATATCAATGACTTGACACACTTTTGGGTTTGAAGAAAGTCTTATGGTTACTTGATTAATTTCTCCGATGACTTCAACTTGAGACTGATCTAGCTATACTATTCGTACTACAGATTTCTGAGGCTAAACATTTAACTTAGCGCAAACCATTCTAGGCAAAATGTTAGATGATGCACCAGAATCAACTAGACAATTATGCAAATTTTTATTAAAAACTTCAAAAGTAAGGAGAAATGGCGGACTATGGGATTTGGATCTTTTGCCAATCAGAGCAATGTTGGTTGGGTTGATTTTATTTGCAATGCTATTTGGAGGTCATCCCATTTCTTGAGAAGCCTATGAAATCACAGCGGCGGGGAGAGGTGTAGTAGGTACTGCATTGAGTTCTTTCGAGAGTAATTTATGTTGATGTTTTGACTTACTGAGCTTATGAAGAGTAATGTTTGTGCTGGGTTTCTTCATATCTTCAATAATGTTGTATTCCATTTCATCTGAGATGATAAACATTTTAGATGAAGATGTTGAATCAAATTGGATTGGGTTTGTCTGAGTAGACTTCAGTGAGGATTTTTTACCTATGATTTTATCCCTGGAAGGTGGAATTGGGTTTTTTGTTTTGTACAAGACTACAGAGGATCAAGTTGATTTCTACTTCTAGTGGCAACAAGTAATGCTTCTTGATATTCCTCATTTGGAAGAATGAATTCCCACATTCCTTGTATTTCTACGATTTCTTCATCGTCGGTTTGTTCCTCATTTGAAACTTCTTCCTCTTCCCCTTCTGATTCAGAATTTGTTATTGCATTTGGAGGTTTAGAATCAGTTGCAGGATTTATTTTATAAGGTCTAAAAGGTTTCTTGGAAGAGGTTTCTACTACTTGTTTCTTTATATCAACCATTTCATTGGACATGGTCTTCAACAGTTTTTGTAACCCTTCCAGGTCGAAAGGGTCCTTCAGTTGTTTTTCTCTTAGAATCCTCTCTAAAAGACACTTTTTTAGATTTCCTTTCATCTAAAGCATTTTCTTTTCTATGGCTAGGATACATTTCTCTACAACTATTGCCTCTTTCATGTTTTCTGCTAATGTTGGCTTCGCAACTCTGTCTACAAAGATGGTTGAATTTGAAGGTAAAGCAGAAATATACCATTCATTTTAGACATCATCGCTAGGCTTAGATGCTGTTGGTATTTTGTTCAATAATTTATTGAATTGAGAGTTGAAGTCTTTAATTGGTTCCTTTGGTTTGGCTTTTAAATTGGAGAGGTCATTTATTAAGGTTTCTTTGGACCTATCATCCCCAAATTTTGTTAAAAATTGTTCTCGAAATGTATCCCAATTATTAATGGAGCCTGATGGTAATGAAAAATACCATGATACTTCTACTCCTTGTAAAGTATAGGGAAATAATCTTACAATTGTATCATATTCTGTTACTCCATTCAAATTAACAGATAGCATAAAATTATTTATGTGTTATTTGGCTAATAGGCCATTGTCAAGATTGAATTTGGGCAACCATTTCTTAGGATGAGCTGGAAATTGAGATAAAGGTCCAGCCATTCTTACAGCTTCTAGGTTGGCCCATGGCCTTGGTGGATTTTGTGCCATTGTCGGGATATGAGTAGAAGAAGGTGTGGCAGTAGTTGAAGGTGATTGGGTAGAGGAGGATGTAGCTCTTGTACCTATATGAACTACGATCTTGAGTTGGGGGATGGGTGAGTGACCTTGTGATGATATGAGTGGGATGGAGGAAGAAAATGATGATAGAACCTCACTATGAGATTCTGCAAGTGTTTTCCTAGCTTTCGTATGACTCGGTAGAGGAAACTCAACTAGTGGGATTCCTAGTTTTTCGCTCTGTGCTCTAGTCAGTCATTGAGATTGGGTTCGATGAGAAGCGACACTACCTTGGGATAACTCAGATTCTTCTTGAGATATTGAAATCCCCTGTAAATTATGGATTAAAGTTTGTAACTTAGGGGGCTCTAAAGAAGAATGATCTGGCTTGTTTGGGATTTCAGTAATGTGCTCTGTATTTTTCTTTTCAACTTCTGGTTCAAAGATAGGAGATTTGGAATGCGAACGAGAAGTTGAGGGTGATGGTGAGGGAGTTTCTCTTAGAATGACATGAAGATGTAGATTTACTTGCCATTTATAGTCGGGCCCTCTTTCTAGTGCCAAAAATGTTGAAGGCTCAAAAAATCGGGACTCCAATAAAGGGGATAACCACCCAATCCGGGCCTTAGGACAGGTCCTTTTCCATTTGGAATAGTGGCTCCGACTGGGGATGATCAGACCAATTTCCCAATCTATTTATAATTTTTGTGCTAACGGGATGATGTTTTTCTTTTCTAGATTTTATGAGGTAAATACTTATTCTAAAATTGATCTATCTTTTAACTATCATATGCAATCTATCATAATGAAAGAAAACATCTAACTTTAAACTATCTTGGGAGTAACATTTATATATATGATCTAAAATTATTTCTGAAAGTAATTGATAATAAAGATCATTCAATTACGATAAGAAGAGAATTCGTTTAAAAATGATCGTTTCGTATAAAAAATTAGCCGAAACGATATGAGAGATATATCACATAAAGAGTCATTCATATATTCAGCATAAAAAATAAATCATCATCATACGAAAGTGCAATAATGATAACTAAGAATTTAAACTTTCATACATAAATAACCTAAAATGATTCATTGCTTGATACACAAGTAAAAAGCATTAAGAGATAGAAGTACCATTTGTAATACGTGTTACTCATGTGCTCCTGCAGTATTGATCCACTTTCAAATCATTCAACATCAACTAAGAGTACAGAAGTGCAATTTCAGTAGAAGATGCTAAACTCAAGTAGAAAATAAATGATGTTTTTTAACTTTACCAAAACCTCCTCAAAGGGACAAAAGTGCATGTTTTGAAGAATGTTTTTGATAAAATTTCTAGACCCTTCTCTAAATACATGAGAGGGATTTAAATACTAATCTATGAAAACTAAAAATAGAAATTACAAAAATAGATGAGGAGGTTTAAATGACCTGCCTCATTTTAAGTGAAAATAAAAAAAAATAAAAAAAATATCCCTATGACTAATCTTGCATTTTATCTTTGAGATCACAAATATCCAACATAGGCTTAAGGAGTTTCAGTTGGCTAACTTCAGCTTTCAGTTGTCCTGCGAATACGACATTGGTGAGTGCTGGCATCATTTTCTCGGTGGAAGTAATCAAGCACCTCAGGGTCATCCATTGGCTATGCAGTTTCACTAGGTATTGCCAATACGCCTCCGAGTTCAACCTACTTACTCGTCTGATTGCCTCTGCCCTTTCCTCCACTACCTATTTCCATACTGCACGAAGCTGTTTTGCATTTGGAAGAAAGCTAGGGGTGGTTTCTGCTACCAAATTAGCATTGTGTAAATTCTCATTCACACAATCAATGATGCTATTTGCTGCTAATACGCATCCTCCATTTCCTGTTCTGCCTCTCTGAGCTAAGAATCCCAATTCACAAATAAAATTTCTTTATGCGATTCATCTAATTTGGGCATATCTGCTCTTTTCCCATTCTCAGATTTTTGCCAATTTAAGAAGAGTGAAACTTTCTTAAGAATTGCATCATATTCAAGTTGCAATTCCACAACTTGATTCGTTATGTTATCACTCATTTCGCAGTGAGAATTCCACTACAAAATATTTTGGCATAATAACTCTTTCTGGTGTAAAAGTTGGGAATTGAGGCTAAGCGCTTCTGTGACAAACTGTTCAATCTTTGGGTCATATTTATGTAGTTCTACTATTTTTTGTAACTGTGCTTCTTTACCTGCTAAACTGCTCTTATGTGCTATTTGCATTTGCTGAAACTCCTGCTGAAGTTTAGCCAACTACATTTCTGCTTGTTGGTTGGTATTGGCCTGCTGTAACTGTTGTTCTAATAACAAAATTTTGTCTTCTTTTTCTTTGAGTAGTAGTTATACCTTCACTACCTTGTCAATGGTTGTTGAAGCATATGCACCTGCGAACTGTGAGAGTCTAGTGAGGCTAGCCGATGGATCTATGGATGGGCCTTTCCAGAGAACATCTAGAGGTTCATCCTCAGGAATGAGCATGAAATCGAATTTTCTTTTCTTTCTCTATCTTTTAATGATGGCTTTATGATGAGGGTTGTAGAATACATCTAGAGGAGGAATTTCCTCTATTCTCAATACAATTTCAGATGTGGGTTGCTCTGTTTCCTGAGTGCTAACAACTCCTCCCGTTACAATTTCTGTGGTCGTTTCTTGTTGGTTTGTTGGTGGCTCTGTGATTTGTTTCTTCATGTTGAGAATATTATTTAAATTATCCCATTCTTCTTCTAAATCAATTATATGTGGCTTTCCTTGCTATGTAAGGGGAGTTGAGGTTTCGGCTTGTTTTATGAGCGAAGTCTGTTGATCTGACTTTGCTGTGGATTGGGCTATGTCTTTCGATTCATCACTCTTGTTGTGTTCATTCTCTGATGTTTTCTCAGATTGATCAACAGACTTTTCTCTGGACTCATTTCCAGAATTTGTTCTGGATTTTTCCTTTGAGTCCCCATCTATGCTTGCATTGACAGTAGGATCTCTCATTGACTCAATGAGTAGTTGGTCCAATGGGACCTTAGATAACCTCGTTTTCCTGTAGTTATCAAATATTTGGAGACCTTATTGCTCAAAAAGTATTTGTGCCATATGTTGTACTTCTTTGAAGGTGTTTTTCTACAAGAAAACATCATCAAAGGGATCTTTTTCACAAGTAAATATTCTTATTTTGACCATTGTGTTAAAATCTTTGACAATACCAAAGGGATCATATTGTCTTCCCGGGAACTTGGGAAATTGCAAAGATAATACATTGTCAACCTCTTTGAAAGCATGTCCTAAGTCATGCAATGAAAATACTCCACATGTTACAAGAAATTGAGGTCAAATGCCCTTCTTGGAATCCTTCAATATCTTACTCCTCCCTCCTTCGTTGCATATATGATAGGCTATCTCTCTAGCCATCAGTTTGTCTGGGACATAGAAAGGTAGAACATGGGGAGAGGCAATACTATTGAACACTCTGATATATGTGAATAATTCTTCCCCGAACCATTTAGCTACAGGGAGAATATCTAGTTCAGCTTCTTGGGAGGACCTAGGGGTATCTCAATTGTAAATCCTTTTGTGAATTAGAAGCATAACCCCGTGACAAAGCTTGAAGAAGTGTGGTGCAAAATTAGACTACCACATGTCTTTGTGATATATTTGAATAGGAAGTGGATTTTGAGCAGTCCACTTTCATCCTATAAGAGGAAACTTGGAACTAAAACAAATAGCATCCATAACATAGACGCTCATGAAAAATGGAGGGTAAACCCTCGAAGCAATACTCCTTTTTCTTCTATACTCTAAAATCGATGTAGCTATGTTATCAGATAGGATTTCAGCCCAATTCATTACTGTAGCATTGATGGTTGGATCTATTAGGGGTAACCATTCTAACAAGAATATGGTGCTGTCTGGTTTACCAAATAATCTACATAACATATTGGCAACAAAATAGAAAGGGGAACTAAGGGAACCAGTGGTGTACATACCGTTCTTATCGTTCTTGATTCTTTCTTCATTGTTTAATCAATTCTTCATGCATTCTGCCATGTCTTCATTTTCCTTGATCAACGTATCGATAAACTGCTTGTTGTAGATGGCCTACGGCTCTGGTAGATGGTACATGAGTCTTAGGTTGTTTGGAGTAAACGACCCTATGAATTCCTGGCTTGCCATCTTGAATTCTCTGTCTGATATGTCCGCATCATCTATGATCCACTTAACCATGTTGGTATAAGGAAGTACCTTTGGTCTTGCAGCAATGCAGTGTAAGAATGAGCATGCAAGTTGAGTTAGAGTAGCATCAGAAGAATCACGTCCATCCACTGTAACGGTTGTTTCCACAATTCTCGGTTGTTCTTCCTCTAATAGCTGATACATAGTCTCCCATGTGGACATACCTACATCTCGATTATAAGTAGTATCTGTGAACAGGGTGGTCACCTCTGATTTCTCAAAAGCGAGTGCCTTTCCTTTCTTCACCATTTCTTTGGATGTCTTGCTTTGTGTGTTCTTCCTGAAAGTTACAAGAGGAGAGCAAAATAGGGTAAAAATGATAGTGAATGCAAAAATAAATCAATAAAAGGATGAAATGAAGGTGACAGAGGGTTTTAATTCTAAATCATGTTAGAAGATATCAACTTGCATCAAATGGCCTTTCACACCTGATCGTATTCATTCTTTTAATAAATGTCCACTATTGAACTGTTATCCTTAACTTAATGTCTATCACTTCACATCGAAAGTCAGGAAGCACTCTCCTAGAACCATGAGCCCTTTAAGTTGCGATAAAAACAATTTTGTGATTTTCTACGCAATATCGTAGATCTCTATATTGTAAAAACTCGTTTACGTTAAGACTTACCACCATGTGAGTTGATGCGATATGCGAGATGTGAGATGCTATCGTATTTCACAATATTTGCTTATGCTTTATTGAGTAGCACTGCATGGTTGAAAATGTGATGCGAGATGGTTATAGGAGTTTTATGATTTCACATTTCGTGGAGTGATTTCATGGGGTAACTTTTATAAGGAAGGTCCGTCGTAATCATTTTGCGATGCAAGAATCTATCCTTTAAAAGAGGGTCTTTTCAAGGATTATTTTAATATTTACGAATTTTCGGGTATAAAGTTACTTTTAGGTTATTTTACCATGTGGTGCTTATTTATGAAACTCATCATTTGTGAAGTTTTATATGCTAAAGTATGAAAAGGTAAATTGTCCATGATTTTGCAAGTTCCGTTTTGACATCTTATTTTATTCTAAAAAATAAAAAGGCATGACTAGATGCTAGGATTGATTTTTTTTGAAGGGTCCCCATTTATTAATGTTATTACTAATACTTGTAAATGGGGGAGTTCTTGATAAGCACAACGCGTAAGAATGGGAGAATTACCCCCTTGAGTTACGAGAATGGGAGGACTTTCCTCCTATCTTGATGGAATAGGAGGGTTGCCTCGAAGCTTATTGGAATCTGAGGAAACAAAAAGAACCTGAGTGGTATCATAGTCACTCCGTATGGAAAAGATAGGTTTAACTGAAGGTGAAATCGGGTCAACTGTTTCCTCAACGTATGATTGGTCAGGTATAGACTCATGGGATTCACATTCAGAGAGAGCGAGTTTGACCGATGGTTGTTTTGGGTCAGTCACTTCATCAGATAGTGAAGGATTAAGGGAGAGTCTCCCATAACCAGATGGAATTTTCTATAGAGAAGCATGATGGTTATCCAACACATTTTTGGCTTCATCCGGATAGGGAAAAAGGTGAATGGGGTGATTCCCTTCGCATAACCTAGAGGGAAACTTAACCTTACCCTTATTTCCTTGAAATTTACTACTATTAGTTGATGGTGTGTCATCAACATGATCTGCAAAATTTGATAACACAGGATGATTTGAATGAGAAGACCATTCTTCTAAGATCTGAGGAATACTAGAACAATTTTGAATAAGATGGTTTCTCATACAAAGTTTGCAAGGATATCGAAGTTTGTGAAGCTTGTCAGATGGTTTCTCATCAGAAGTTGCATTCGAAAAAATGGTTGCTTGGTTGCCCCCTAGCTGAATTTTTTTTCTTCTTCTTCTTCATCTTATCCACCTAATTACTAGTGTCAATACTTTCACCAGGCAAAGAGGAAGAAGGGGAGGAAGAAACAACCAAAGAAGAAAGTAAAGGGTCAACTTTAGGATCAACTGGAAGTTGATTTTGTCCAGTTGTATGAATATTCAGTTGCGGAGACAAGGAGGTTGAGAACAACCATACTGGCAAGCTGATGGTATGTCCTGGAAGGGACAATGTAGCCATATAAGGAGCACTAATATTTCTAAAATGAGGAAAAAGACTAGGATTCCCATCTGTGGACTTTAGAGTTGTTTCCATATGTCTCAACCTAAGATAAACTAAGGAGTGATGTGGAGGATATTATCTGCGGTCAATTAATTTTATTTTAATCAAAATAACATAACAAAACAAAAGAGGGATAATCTAGGCAAAAGGATTACTAGGTAACTGTGAACTGCAATATACTGCCTCAGTAAACCAAGGACTTAACATATGTGTAGGCAATCTCCCTGAATGTTGTTTTCAGTGCATCAAAGTATACAAGGTGGCTAACTTGGTTACCTATGGATGGATAGAAACCTAATGTATTCCTCCCAAATATACCAAAAAGTACATGGAGGCCTAATCTGTGTTAGCACTATCTAATGCGAAACCACATAGTGAGAGAATTCCCTTGTACATTTCGTACTATAACACTACCTGATATACCTGAAAGTACGTGGATGAGCTATGATATACATACATATGTGGAACAAGGTATCAAACTCGGAATGTATCATAGACCATTAGTGACAACTGCTATGTTTAACGACACCGGAACACATCTCTAGCCTAGACCTCTAAATGTTATGCGTTAAGTTACAACGCTCTATTAGGTTAATTGAGATAAATTTTAGTTGATATTGTTTAAAATTTTTCCTTTTAGGTTAACCATGTGATGTTTTTGAAACTCCTAGAATGCAACTAAGCTGAGAAACATTCTTTTCATTTGATTCAAACAATGAAAACCGTAGCTAGTAGGCGATAGAGCAATCAGATCTTTTACAAAGAGAATAGAGAACATCTAATGCAATTTTCCCTATACCATTCCTATAAGGACACACAAACTTCTAAATGCATTATGCATGTTTCCCTTCTCATTCTTTTACTGTTCATATGCACATAAGGGAACTAAATGTACAAACGATCAATCAATTCTTTTCACAAGAAACAAAGACTTTACGACAGTTTCTTTTCAAAGAAATGAAAACTTTACGACAATTCTTTTTTAGAAAATACTAATCGATGTAAGCTTACTTTGACAATCAATTGATAATGATAAAGAAATATCTTAAGAAACACTAAAAAATCAAGGTCAAAGTAGGGCTAGGAGAAGAAATGCAAGTTGATTTTAGAGACATAGAAAACATTGATCTTTTAGCAAACAACATCATAAGAAAATTTGGAAAAAATCAAGCAAAAGATGGGTTTTTTGGCTTGACAGAGATCGGTGCAACCCTGAGTGGAAGATAGTGCATTGCAGAGCACTGTCTCTAAGCCAAGGGTGCACTGCAGTGCATTGTCCCTTGACCAAGGGTGCACTGATAATAGAACATTCCTAGAGTAGGCATTCTAGTGCAAATGTTTGACCAAAAACGCTTCAAAATGACTAAAATGAGATCAATGAAGTCAAGTCAAGTCTACTAGGATGTAATATGATAAGGTTAAACTACCAAGAACGATGATCGTTCTCCAGTGGAGTCGCTAATTTGTTATACAGAATTCATACCTACGGATAAGTACATCTTCCCTAAGTGGGTAGTTACACTTAGAACAATAGAAGTAAAGGTTTTTAACCTTTTCCTACAATAGATAGATAAGATAAGGGAACCTAGTCGTGATCCTTTGCTTCCTTTGATCTCCTTTGAGTTGCTCCCATCACTTCCATTCAAACTAAATTTGCTCAATTGGTACCTTCCAACATAAATAGAAGACGGCTACAATCAAAGCATACGATCTATCTACTATAAATAAATGGAATTGACAACATTTGAACATACATTCATCATAGATATAGAAAAAATTATTGGAAAAGGAACAAACAACTTTATTGATTGATAGAAGGAGAAGTTACACCCAATATGGTTCAATCCCGTGTCACTCATCTAGCTTAGTCCAAACCCTCATCACACCAATAGCACATCAATCTAGCAGTATAACATTACTTGAAAAAGATTTCAAGTCTCAAACCAACAATATTTCTCTATAATATCCAAGTTCTAGCCCCTGATCACTATGATGAGTGGTCAATTTATAGGGAAATGCAAGTGGTTTTGTCATAAATTGGGCATTGAATGGTTTTCCATAATTGGATATTTGCTTCCATGGAGAAAGGGATGAGAGAATAGAGGGTTAATTGATCCATAGCCTATCCAAAAACGAGCTCATAGGATGAGATAAGAGCTGGGCATCCTTCTAGAATGCTTTCGAATCAAGGAATATTCCTAGAATCCTGTGTCAATTTCACTCATCCTCGTCCAACGTAGGTTAAATGGACCTAAGTGCACCCCAACACAGGTCTGAATGGGCCTACCTACTATGCAGAGCCGTTGCCCCTAACCAAGGTTGTGTTGGTGTTCGAAAGAGGCATTTCAACAGGGTTTCAAGCTAGGAAACTTTCATGGATGAAAACATTGAATATGATGACTTGTCTAGGTCATGTAGCAACTGAATTAGGGTTTGATGAGCCCTATTTGTACTGATCTGATCATCGAGAATGATGTCCCAAAATAGACCTGTAATAGAAGCCATAGGATCAAGACACTAACCTCATGTCGAGATCACCCGAGGTCACCTCTCATTCTCCACCAGCTCCAGTGTTATAACCAGTCTCAAACAAGCAAGGATAGTTTCTTCTCCTTGATGATGATCTGGCGATGGATGCATACAATTTATCATTGACGAGTTACAAAAGAATATATTATAGGTGCAGAAAAAGAATTTTATGGATGATCATGCATCACCTACATTCATGAAGGAAAGGGTGATAGAATCAGATATAAAAAAGCATCCAGTTTCCATGACTTATGCCACTTTGTCTTATGTAGGCACCACAAGCTCAAATGCCAAGTTCCAGTTAGCCTAGAATGAATAGATGGAAAAGAACTTGCAAGAACCCAGGCAAGAGGTAGAACAATTCAAACAGTAGAGTGCAGGTTCCGTAATGGCAGAGATGAGGAAAGAGATACTTTTTGAAGTATCAACACTTGAGACTACCATGCGGAATGTCTATGAGATATTCGTCACTATTCATAAGGAAAATTTCCATCTACAAGGCTTACAACAGTGGAGAAAAAACTCTTAGGGACATACATCCTTCCATCGCCCATGTGCAGATGTGGACAATGTAGTACGAAGGGGCCCCACTTTACTTGCCAAATATGATGAAGCCATAGGGAAAGCTAGACAAAGAAAAGGTCTGGATGTTGATCTAGAACTATGAGCAGCTCACCTTGTTCCTCAAAAACATACAGGTTTCATATGCACGGTTATATAAGAGTTTGGATGTCATGGTAAGAATGCACAAGATCCCATCAATCGGTTCCCTCACCATAAGTAAACACAAGAACCAAGTTTAGCTAGAGAGTGATAAGTACATGGAGTAGCTAAGGCAAGAGGCCAATGGCTTGGAGCTGAGCACCAAAAACATGCAAAAGTGCATTAGTGGTCCTGTCATGGTCAACACCATGTCGCACATTCTTTAAGATGAGTTGGACAAAGGTTCCAAGACCATATACCCAGAAACTATGGAGGAAATATTCTGCTATGAGAAAGACACTATCAAGCAGTTTGGAGACGTCATCACATAGTACCAAACTTGGCACCAGTACATGATTAAGGAACATCAAGTGGAGGTTGTTGAGTTTGTCTTTCCCCAAAATTCAAAGTCATAGTGTTTTGTCCTGTTAGGTTGTCTCTAGCCTATTTTGTCTAACAAGGATACATGTGGAAAATGTATATTATTTGTGAATATGTTGTAAGTGAAATTCAAAGTGTGATTAGTGGAATGTGAACAATCACTATGTAATGTAATGAGTTATTTGTAAAGAAGTTAAAGAGTCATGAGGGTAGTCAAAGAGTCACAAAGGGGAATTTAAAGGGTCACCCCACACTTTGTTATAAATAGAACCTCATAACTCATATAATAGTCTTTTGGGAGCCAATATTTTGGCTAGGCTTAGGCTTAGAAAAGGCTTGGGAGTATTGTGATGAGCCTTGGCTTCTCCACAACGTAGAGCGAGTATACATCTTTGGAGGATCAGGTGTTCCTGACTATAATTTTCCACTATTGGGGCTAGTGTCTATCAATGGTGTATGTATTTATGGAACTTGTACTTATATTAATAATAACAAAGCCAACATTATTTCATGCATATGTTGTTATTGTATTTGGACTATTCTTGTTTATTTAGCAATGTATGTTGTTTAACTTACACATTTTGTTATGAAATTATTTGTATGAAATTGTATGAATCTTGTTGAACATGTTCGAGTCAGTCTATTCAGCCCTCCATCAGAGATCAAAACCTCTTTTGTTGCATTTCATTTTAGGTGTCTCATTCAGCTCGATCACTTGCATTCCATTAGGAGCATCGATATTCTGACGGAAGGGTCTTGTCTCCATACTTCCCTCATGTCATTCCCTTGCGGGTTGATGTTTGTTCATTAAAAAAAGGCATACATAGTCCTCTTTTTATTTAAAATTGCAAAAGGTTGTTTTTAGGGTTTCAGTGTCAAGTAGGTCTAGGGTTTCATTAGGGTTTTGTCAATAAATGCTTCAGAATGTCTAGTAATTACCAACAAGCCATGACGATGTTTTATCGTCAATAAATTTTGTTAATAAGTGTTTGAAAATGTGTTCTTTTAATAAGTGTTCGAAAATGTGTTTTTCCTCAAAACTCTATTTTGAGGAAAAAACAAAGTATTTAGATCCTATTTTACAAAAATCATGTAAATTTTGTTTTCTTCAATGCAAATTCCTTCATCTGCACCCTGATTTCTTTTCTTAGCCTAAAAAAGTTCCAACACCTGCAAAACAAGCCAAGCTCCAGTCATTTCGCTCATTACAAAGTGAAAAAGCAGTGAAAAAGTCCAAAAACTGAGTTTCAAGATAAAGTCAAATTCAAAAATATTATACAAGTGGGTTTCATGAGCCAAAATTTCAAAAGCTCTTGGTCTATAAGCTATTCCTTCATGTCACAAGCTCATTTGCAAAAGAGAAGCAAGAGTGAGCAAATTTGATGAGCAAGTGAGAAATTGGGTGAATTTGGGTGAAAATCGGCCGGCGCGGTGCACTGGGCAAGAGGCGTGGTGCAGTCGTCTGACGCGGTGCATTGGGCCTCAGAACCAATGTAAAATAACACAGGCGTGGCGCATAGGTGGGGCGCAGCGCATTGGGAAAGTTGCACGGCACACATAGCCAAAGAGCTCGAAAAACTTCCAAACTCGCTTCAATCACCCCAAATTGCATCAATCGGTCTTGATACAAGTAGTTTGAGTCATCAAAGCTATTTTCCATATAAGTTTGATGATGGTTTGATGGTGTATGTTTCATGGTGCTTGTGTAAAACAATCAAACCCTAGCTCTTAAAATACCTCCAAGAAACTTGCTACTAGGGTTTCAATTCACTGTTGTGTCACCAAGTTCACTCCTTCATCCCATTTATCCCTTAATTTCATTGCTCCTCAAGTTCCACTACCCCTTAATTTCAAACACCCCCTATCCCAATTTCCCTGTCACAAATTTCCTAATGTAAAACCCTAAACCCTAATCCTATACATAAACTCCCAAACCATCCCATATTTAATTAAACTAAATCTATTCCAACAGTCCTTAATCCCTCACTATTTTCCCCTCCCTTTACAGCCCCTCATTTCACTATTTTTTCCCTTGGTGGCAGAGATCAAGCACATCACCAAAAGGTAGTCCAACACAGTTTTCATACATCAGCATCTATTTCTCCAAGGCAATATGTACACCAGCAGTTATGTCATCTAATCATTCATCTGATTATGAAGTGGAGATCCAAAGTGACTCACCCATGGAGGGATATGCACCTCGGAGGCCTCATAAAGGTGGCAGACATATCAGAGAAGAACCAACCACCCTTACTGAATTACAGGCCTGCCCTCTTGCCATCTCTTGTTTCCAGCATCAGTCATGTTATGAGTTTTGTGAAAAGGTTGCTAATATTCAATTTCATCATGAGTTGTCTCACTTGTTTGTACTGCATTTACATGGTGATCAAGCCACTCTAGCTGGTGTCACCTTCACACTTACACCAGAATCCATCTCAATAGCAACCGGCATACCTAATATTGGAGAGCCATGGAACAAGAGGCAGAAGATTGACCAGCAGCATTATGAGCCATATATTAAGCCCGATTTCTTGAGGCAGCTCAAGAGAGTTTTTCCTTTCCGGTACCTTAGAGATGAATATGCTCCACTAATGAAATTAATCATGAAGTATTTTAGCTGTGAGGGGTGGTTCTCCCGCTTGTATGCTTATCACATAAGATTGCTCATGCATTTTACCTGGGTACAGATGATGAACATTCCTTATTTCATATGCCGAAACATAGAAAGGATGACCACCCTTGTGCAGCACAAGACCCCTCAGTAGCAGTTCAACATTATTTGCCATTTCACTCTCATCAAAATTGTGGTGGTTCATTGGTGAGCTCCAGTATTGTAGCAATAATGCTACAACTCCTGAGGCTTCCTGTCTCTCATTTTATCAACTCGGTTGTTCGTACAAACTTGGAAGCGACGG
>APFE031537629.1:0-10515 GCA_000404065.3 Pinus taeda | reverse complement strand
CTATTAGCATAGATGGGTTGGAAGATCCATCAGACGGATGTGAACACAGCTTTCCTCAATGGGGAGATTGAGGAAGAGGTATACACTGAGCAGCCTGAAGGATTTGAGACCTTCAATAGTGAGTCACATGTGTGTCAACTCAAGCGAGCATTGTATGGGCTGAAGCAAGCACCCCGTACTTGGTATACCAGGATTGACAGCTATTTCACTGAGTTGGGCTTCACCAAGAGTGAAGCGGATACGAACCACTACCACATCATTGTAGATGGTAAGCTATTGATTATTGAACTTTATGTCGATGATCTAATTTTGATAGGTTATGATGAGTTGATCAAGTCTCGCAAGAAGTATATTGCTAGAGAATTTGAGATGAAGGACATGGGCCTCATGCACTACTTTCTAGGCATGGAGGTGTGGCAAAGAGATTGGGAAGTATTTATTTCTCAAGGCAAGTATGCCAATGAGATACCGAGGCACTTCCACATGGATATGTGCAAGCCCATGGAGACTCCTCTAGCAGGTAACTGGAGGAAGGAGGATGCTACTTCAGGTGAGGTAGTAGCTGCTACAGTTTATAGTTAGCTTGTGGGTTCATTCATGTATCTAGTGAACACACGACCAGATTTGTGCTTTGCAGTGAACCAGCGAAGTCAAGCTATGGTTTAGCCAACCAAGTTATTTTGGAAGGTAGCAAAGCATGTGTTGAGATATCTCAGAGGCACTACACAGTATGGATTATGGTATAAGCGGACAGAGGGAGTGAAGCTCCAAGGCTTCACATATATAGATTGGGAAGGTAGTCCATCAGACAGGAAGAGAACTTTTGGAGGGATCTTCAACCTTGGGTCAGCTGCAGTTTCTTGGTATAGCTGGAAACAGAGATCAGTTGCACTTAGCTCAGTGGAGGCAAAGTACATGGCAGCAAGTCAAGCTGCATGTGAGGCCATCTGGATGCGAAAGATCCTCGTGGAATTGTTTGGTCAGATGATGGATCTAACGGTGATATATTGTGATAATCATAATTGAATTAAACTCTCTGAGATTCCATTGTTTCATGACAGGTCCAAGCATATAGATATGTGCTATCATCATCTATGGGATTGTGTGGTCAAGAGGATCATGATGTTGCAGTATATTTTGACTGAGGAAAAAGATGCAGATATTTTGACAAAGGCATTGTCAAAGCACAAGTTTGAGTTCCATAGAGACAGGATCAAGGTTGGCGATAATCCCTTTCTAGTTGAGAGGGAGTGTTGAAAAGTGTGCAACAAGAAATGCTAAATTTAGAATGTGCTAAAAATAGACCTCCTAAAAATAACATGTCTAAAAATAGCAATTTGGCTAGTGAGGTCATTGGCCACATTGGGTGAGAGGTGAAACTGCTAAAAATAGAAAGTTCTAAAAATAGCATTTTGGGTCCCTTCCTATTTAGAGCAGTCCCTAGTCTATCTATAGGAAGTAAAATTAATTTTGGTCTTAACAGTAGTTTGAAATATTAATTAATTAATTCAATTGAGTTAATTAATTAAGTAAATTCGAATTTGAAGTCTTTGTGAGCATGCACATGAGTTTCCTCCACTGATTGAGGGAATAAGCATGAGTTCTATAATGAGAGAATCAATTGACTTAGTTCTAACTAGTCAAGTCCAGTTATATTATTTTAACAAGTTGTTAAAATAATAAAATATAGATTGTTAATGCTTGCATGCACGTGACAACTAATATTTTAGATAACTGAGGATTCACTTATGGATAATTGTTGCATGTCAATTCTGTCATAGACCCAGTTGAGAGCAGATGTGAGATAGTGTACTATCAGATGCTTAACTATTTCTAGTAAGTAGTTTTTGCATGGTTGAGGAACTAGTGTTCTCAAGGAATATGTAGTTGGACCATTGGTTGTTTTTGGTATGTTGGAATTAATAGCATATGCTTTTGCTATTATTTCCTAAGCAAACTATGTAAAGACCATATGGAAAGCCTATATAAATAGGGCTTGGGTGGTTCATGAGACATATCTTCATATCTTCATAGTTCATTGAGAACTGAATAGCTTGAGAGCTAATTCTTTTTGTATTATGAAGAGGATTTCCACTTGATTGATAATACATGGTTGGGGTTTTATGCTAGTGCTTTCCCTTTGATATATCTTGTGTTATGTGTGATTAATTCTCTTGATCAGTTATGCATGTTTCTACTTGATGTTGCTCATGATTTTGATTATGCTTCTGCTTAATGTTTTGTAGAAGTAGAACAAGTATTATGCTTTAGGACACTGCATATATCGGTTTGTTCTACAGGTGAAATTTCTATAGATTCAATCGCTAAATCGGCGATCGGGGTTCTAGTGGTCCACGCTATCAGTGCTATCTCCGGCGGAGGTTCGATGAGATATCGTTGATCGCTATCGGTGATGGTAATATGCCTGCTACAATATATACTCCCACTCTGATGTGCCGATGCCATTTATGTCAGCAATCGCAATCGCAAAGGGGTTGGGGACAAGCTTTGGTCATGCACCGATACAACTGTGTGATGTGATAGATATGCCAAACCTGATAAGGCCCAAAAATTCTGAGTATAAAATTTCAAGTCCACCTTGTTGAATCCACTAAGTGTTTTAGCATGATTTCTCTATGTAAATCCTCTCAGTGATATAACAGGTAAAATACACAGGATTGATGTGACTTGGGGTTCTACGGACCCGATAGCACTCAAAACCTCTATCTAAAGGATTTGAGATCTGGATTCTCAATCCAACTGTGCTCTACGCCCGATACTTAGTGTATTTGGGTTTTCTACCTGCAAAACTAGAACAACGGAATGCACTCACCAAAGGATCCTTTAGCCCAATATTTCTATTTTAAAGTATGAAAAAACACAGGTCGGCATCAATATTATCCAATTATAGATAATAATAAAAAACAAGCATTTAAGACCTCCACGGGCTGGTTATAAAATTATGCTCACAACACTCGTTATTCACAATAAATCCACTACAGAGTCTTGGCCTTTCCCAGATTATAACATCAAAGACCTCTGTCTCAAAAGAAAATGCAATCAATTACCCGGTTCCACACTCAAAATCAATCCATTGTGTACAGACATAGATACAAAACTATATTTGGGGTTCTCTACCCTCTCTGGCCTAATTATTCTAGTTAGTGGCCTTCTCTTCCTACGCTGCCCGTAGGCTTACAAATGCTCTTGAATCCTCACTCCGTCTCACCTCCTCTTTCAGAAAAGAAAGAACACACATATATGCTAAGCTAACTATCTCCTCCAAAATTGAAGGAATAAATTATACATTTAGATTTCAAACCCTATCCTAATCTAAACAAACTAGACTACTTGGCTTTATCTCCACGCAAGGAGGATCATTTGCCATTTATTCCCAATTATGTTCAGAATTAGGCAACAAATTAGCCACTTACATAATTGAAATTAATACATTTAAATAACCAATTCTTCCTCCAACCTTTCATTAGCCACAACATGTGACCACTCCATCACCTTGTTGGCTAGGCCTAGATGCTTTTGCATCAAAGAAGATGAAACTATTGAAGAGTATGATGATGTAGAGGAACAATTAGTTGATGATGTATCAAATCATGAATATGTCGAACAATTTCAGGGAGATGTTCTAGACATTGTTCTCGATGAAGATGATATATGTTGTCAGATAAAGAACTTGAAGAAGTTGAACCAAATGTAGGATATGTTGTTCATTATGATGATGATATAGATGAAATTAATGATGATGTTGAAATGGTTGAGCATTTTAGAGTCATTTGCAACTGGATGATACAGATGTTGAGTTGGATTAAGAAGAAAAGCAATGATATATCGAAATGTTGAAATGTATGAAGTATGTGTATATATGTTTTTAGTTAATTTTTTATTTTTCATTTAACTTAATTTTTTGATTTTTTAGTAATTCTATATGTGTTTGATTCTTACTATGTGCACTCAAATATTTCAAATTAGATAAATTGGGTATTGGGAATATTTAGAGTAAGGCCATATATCTTCCACCTTCATGTGGTTTGCCTCGTTCAGTAGAGAATATTATATTATTCTTGAAACTAAAAGAATCTCATTATTTGAACCAATCTCAAGCTCAATTTCATGGTCAATACATGATATAATTCATCAGTTGATTGTATACTTTATTTTTTTACATTCTTTCTATTATCTGCAAGTTTCAATGAATCAATTTCGAGAGGGACGTAGAAGTCTCTTGAGCTCACTGTAGTCTAACCTGTGAATGGGGCCAACGTTGATTTTTTTTGGCATGGGTATGGTAGATGTATGTATGGGATGGTTTTGAGGATCAAATACAACTCACAAAAAGAATTCGACAATCAAGCGAGATCACCCAAATTTTTCCATTGTGCTTCACCATGAAAAATGGGAAAGAGGCATTTGCAGATATTTTTCAAATATGAAAGTGTTATCACTTGAATATATACTTTATTTTTCGAGAGGGACGCATAAGTCTCTTGAGCTCACTATGGTGTGACCTGTACTAAATAGGGTCAACATAGTCACTAGGTGAAGGTTTTATAATGGATCATGTTTAGATGTGACTCCCTTATTGAGAGATGGCCATTTTGCAAAGATTGGTATAAATTCATTCATTCAAATGGATGATATTTTGGAGTATATCACAAATCCAAATTATTTGTCTACGAAGGTAAGTGTACATGTCCATATTTATTATGTCGACTTGCCTTACATGTCTAAAGATGAGCCATTGAAATTTTGATATACTATGGAAGTGTTTGATTGTTTAGTTGAGGTTTTCATTGTTGAAACATTCTATTGGGCATTAGCATTTTAATTTTATGTGGATGTCATGCACGAATGTCACCATAATCTTAAAGGTTTGAATTTGTATCCACAAGAGGTGGTTTAATACGCAAAACTAGTTTTATTAATATCAATTGAAATCATTGTGTGCATGTGTGTGTATTAAAGAATACATCAACAATGTTTACAACAAAAACAAAGAGAAAATAATCCACACACACACACTACATTATTTTATCTTCATTTTTGTTGTAAGCATTGTTGGTTTATTTTTTAGTATGAGATCTATTAAAATATGAAGCATAAGCACTTGAAAGAGAGAATTTAGTCTCTCCATTTTATTACTATGAATGATGGCGTGCACGCCACTTTCTAAATTCATGCAACAAAAGGTGATGTTGTTGTCGTCATTACCCCATGATAGTTTCCTCTACACAATATGGAACACAAAATGCATTACCATAATTGCAACCACAATTAGTACACTTTCACAATATTCATCTTCTTTCCTATGAAGATTTCAATCACATAAGGTCTCAGAACATGATACTTAGTGAATCTTATGTGTAAGCCCCTTGTTCAAATGAAAGTTTCATGGTTACTTTTGAACTTATTACAATGAATTATGTACTTCCTAATATTGTGAAGAAGAATTCATTAGAGTTCATTATAGTAGACTAAGAGGATCATAAGGAGGTTGTTTTATATACATGATAAAACTTTCATAAAAATATCATTGAACTTTAGGTTCAACTAGTGATCATACTCAACCTGTTGGTAAATGGATTGTGGGATAAACATTTAGATTTCATTATTTATATAATATCCTGCAACCTCATGATAAGTGCACCTATCGTAGAATTCACAACGAAGGAATAGAAAATTTGGAAACATTGTTTAAAAAAACTAATCGCTAAACATAAAAACTCGTATTTCTAATAGAATAAATATTATATAAAGATTATTTGAAAAAAATGAGATATATAAAATGTATGACCGGTATAAATTGGCATGGAATGTATTGCATTGAGATAAAGTGGATTCAATGAATGAAAAATATCTCTCACTGATAATGTTAATCTTATTGCAAAATGGTAAGTTAAGAATCAACCAAGTGTCATAGATGTGCAGTGACAACAAATTTAATGAGGATGATTGCTTTCATTTTCATCCATGATAAGGATTTAGATAGTGTATATTTAATAATGGATCAAGTTAATCATGGATTTATGCTTCACAAAGGGTGTTGGATTTTGACGACTTTCAAATTGCCAAAAACATCACTCGAACACATTTTAAATTTGTAGAGAGAAAGCATTTTTTTATTTAATATAATTATTTTATAATGTAAATCAATGCACAACTCTCTAGCCCAATCGTCATGAACAGAGACCACTATTGAATGCATGCACATAAGGTCTTCCAAACCAATGGAAGCACCACAAGGCAAGCCTACTGCTCACACCTTATGCATGAGCACAAAATGTTGATAGGCCTTGCCCCAAGTGTGTCAAACCCGGCTAGCTATCTTTTCTCCACCACATGATGCCACCAGTCTTGTATTTCCGCCAAGGCATGAGATCGATCTTTGTCGAGGTCCTAGAGCCTAGTGAATCATTCCTCAGGCCACATAATGGGTCCTCTTGCGATATTCCACTAGTCTAGTCAACATTACTTCAAATATTAGGCTAATGATCTTATTACAAGAAAAGCACAAAAAAATGTTGGATTATGAATAGAAACCTTCTATTACAGTGTTTTCTTAGGTGTTGACGGAAATTTGTCACTGCAACATTTGGTTATGCCCATAATAAGATGATTGATGGAAAACTATATAGTTAATTAAATACCTAAATGTCCATGAATTTTTAAATACTTTTTTTCGTAAATTTATTCTTAATTAGTGAAATGATCATAGATATGTGAAAAACCATTCTTGATATGAAATATCATTCTCACTATTTATAAGAAAGCTTCATTATCGATATTGCCTTTCACATATATTTTATTTTTAATAAATCTACATTGAAAGGAAATATTTTCAATAATTAATTTCAACATAACACTAATCTTATGTGCACATTCTTAAATATATTTTCAAATCCTTAAACTCATAAAACTCGAAAGAAAAAAAATATGACTAATCATCCTCAAGTATATAGACAGTTTTCTACTTAATAAATACATTAAAGAATCAACATGAAAATTTAAAATGCATTAGACATGGAAGGACAAGTTATGTCATGGAACAAGTGGCACTTGTTTCACACAAGATTTGATATTTAGTGTTGGAATGTGAAGTAGTGGCATTTCAAATAACTTATCTAATCTTGGGAACCCTTAACTACAATTCCTTTAGTGACATTCTAAATATTTTAGCGAAAACATCCCAATCAAATATTATCCTTTAAACTTACTTTTATCACAATCACAATGGGACATAATATGGGTGGAGTTTCCAATTGTTATATGTGATACTTTTTACACATGGAAAGAAACAATGACATCTCATTCATCCCATGTGGTTAAACCCTAACCAAGGCTAGGCTCCTTGCCTGTCTAGGCAAGTATATGCATGAAGAAATGGTTCAATTTATCCAAGTCTTAACATACATAAATTCATGATATGAAACATGTCAACAAGTGTCAATGGGTTCCTTGCAAAGGGAAGATGTGGAGATTCGATGATGAGCCCAATGTCGTGTTGATTTTTGTGTAGCTTGGGAGGTACTCCAAGCCCTAGTGTTTGAGGGTTGTAGGTAAAAGAGCCACAAGTAGGCTTGTGGTCTTAGAACCCAAGCTTGGGGTTTTGCACCCAATCATGTTTGGGGCAATTCTGGAAGCACATTTCTACATGTGATGGCATGAGACGATAGAGGGCGGAAAGGAGAATCCAATGCTTTGAGAATCTTTGAATTTCGAGTTGTAGAAGTGGAGAAATGAATTTTTGAAGTTGACAAGTAATTTTTGGTTTTCAAGTCATGTAGGCTTGAGGTAAAATGTGTCCAATAGATGTGTCTCTTCACTAATTCATGGAGCCCATTGTTGTGTATAAATAAAGGGTGAAGGAAAGTCATTTGATCATCCAAAAAGAGCAATGTATTCTCTAAAGGGTAGTTGCATTGAGGGAGAGAAGGACGCGGCACGGAGGCAAGGAATAGTGAGGCTCAGAAGAGGTATGTTTAAGGGTTTTAATAGGGTCCAAGTTGTTGTTGGAGACCGAGACCCTTGATGTGGTAAACCAAGCCCTTAAGGGCTGAACTCAAGGCATCCTAAGTGTTGTTGAAGTGGGCCACAACCCCACTCTTGAATGGAACAACCCTAGAAGGAACAATGAAGGGGTTTGGAGTTGATATGAAAGGTGTATAGTCCTTCCAAGAGGTTGTCGCAACCCTAGTGTGGGTGCTAGAAAGAACCGCATTACTATTAAGGAGATTGTCCCTTGTTTTGGGCATGAATCTACCCTAAAAGAGTAGTATGAAGGGCAACGTACACATGGAGGATAGCCACATCAAGTAGTAATTATGGGCAAATTTGTTGGGTGGTTAGGGACTGTGGTTATTTTCCTAACTAGTCCTAGAATTGTAGCATTATTGCAAGTCGGAACATCAATGTTTGGAGGAGCACTGGATCAAGCTTGACTAGTGTTTAGATCCATCCACATCATGGATTATTGGGAACCATTTGTTGGAGTTGCCTTGGGTTGGAAGGAACTCCAACTAGGAGCATATACCACTATGGAGTAATGTAGGTGTGGATAGAGTTGATGAAGCCTGTGGAAGCCAAGGAGGTAGGGTTGACGTGGCATCTTGGAAGCCCTAACCAGTGGGCAGTTTCACAGTGAAGTTTAGAGCCTGGATTTGTGCAAGAGGTCCTATATTTCAAGGCAAAGGGCGGATGTGGAGAATTTTGTTGGCAGTTGTGTGTAAGGGTCTCCTAGGTGTGGAGATGCTCTAACTAGGTGCAGATGCTACAACGTGGACTTGGTCACTTGTGGATTGTTGGAGGGCAACGTGAGAGTGGACCAAGTGTGGACGTGATTGGGAACTTATGGTCTATTGGAGAACAATGTGACAGTGTCCAAGTTGAAGCCCGATGAGCAACACCTTGATGGACAAGGGTAGTTGCAAGAGAGACAATTGTTGAGCTCAAGGGTTTGATCAACCAAAGGAGCAGTTTGTGGAGCTCGAGACTTGTGTGTGGAGAAGGACTTCTATAATATATGATGGGAAGTCCTCCTAGTCTATGTTCATTGTGGGAGATGGACATATTGCAATGATAGGTGGCAACCCTCTGTGTCGTATGTTGGTATTCATCGATGCAACGTAGGAAGACCATAATGGGTTGAAGTTCTTGAGTAGTTAAGGAGCAGCAGTGGGCAGATTGAGAGTTGTTTACAAGTGGAGTTGTGAACAACTCAACATGAGTCTTGATATGTTGATGCATTGATGGACGAAATGTCAACTAGTGAGCAGATTGGATAACCAATATTCAGTGGCCATATGGACTTGGAGCATTGATAGAGAAAGCAGCTATAGATCGGGAGTCGTAGAACCAGATAGGTATAAGGTATGATCGAGGGGAGCTGAGAGAGTCAACTTCATTAGCCAGATGGTCAGAGTATCTTGTTGAGGGAAAATTGGTTGTTGATGTGTTACACGGTATTTTTTCGCACCTCCTGCACTTCCCTGTGACATACCCTGAAGTACCCGAAACATAGCCATCATCCAATATAATCATTCATAAATACAAGTCATATCCTCCCTAATAAATTGATTGGAAAATGGCTTGAGCTTCCCCTGAAGGAAATAACTCTAAAACCCTAATTTGGGAATCATTGCTCTTATGATACTAAAAACCATGGTGGTCGCCAGTTGTATTATACTTGAACTATGATGGCATCGCTCTGTTCAATTGTATACCCACGATGATCCCAAAAAGGAAATTTTACCAAAGAGGATGAGAAACTCCATGATCTGGAAGCTTCCAGGGCAGCGAGTTGGAGGTTGTTTAGTGTAGATGAAGTCAAGTTCTCCAAACTTGGCCTCTTGTTTTTATCCCTATGGGATACCTCCTTGAGATAAGGGCCTACTCCTATCTTTGGAGAGATCCTAACTCCCATTTCCTACCTATATATTCATCCTCTCCCATTCCCAAATGGTTGGTCTGTGTCTATTTGCACCCTTATGCTAAGATTGTGCCTATATGCTACTCATTTGGCTTGGAGAAGGAGTGCTTGGAGAGCTTATCTTAGACTTGGACATTTATTCAAGGAGATCCTATCAACATGAAGGTTTGGTTGTATGCTTCCTCCTTTATTATATTAATATACAACTGTTGATTCATTTTCCCTAAATGTGTATGTTCATGTATCATTGAGCTTAATGCTCCTTGATTTGTTAAGTAGGTTACTTTTGAATATGCTATTTGTATTTGCATGCCTTGTTATATCTTGATCTCTTGTGCAGGTGTATAGATGTTGTGAGCAGTAGGAACGAGCCCATGACACAAGTCGATTCAAGGTATTCAACAAAGGACAACGTGATAGCATCAGAACGAGGTAGGCCATCTTCTTCGTCTCTCATTTCAATTGTAACTTAGGAAAGTGTCCAGTAGATTGTCACGTAGTTTTCTAGTCCCACTCATTAGGCTATAGGGATCGTCTTTGTCCGTAGAGAGATTTACCTAGACAAAAAAAAAAAA
>APFE031537627.1:31961-50672 GCA_000404065.3 Pinus taeda | reverse complement strand
ATTTTGTGTCTAATGGTACATTCAATTTAGAGCCATTTTTTACGTCTACTTTTGTATTTGTTTTTGCACCAAGTTTTGCATCCAATTTTAAACTATTTTTATGCCCATTTTTGCACCATTTTTTGTGTCTACTTATGTGTCTAATGTTGCACCATTATTTACGCCCACTTTTTCATCCAATTTTGTATTTTTTTGGTGTCTAGTTTTACATCGTTTTTACCATCCAAATTTGCATATTTTTCTGCCTCATTTTGTGTCCACATTTACATATAATTGTGTGTCTAAGTTTGAGCCTAAATTCGCATCTGATTAGGCATCATTTTTTACATCCAATATGGCATCCTTGATTTCACCTTTTTTCGGCCCCATTTTGCATCTTGTTTTATGTCTTTTCTTACATCATTTTTTTTCTTTTTTTGCACCCAAGTTTGCATCCCAAATTTACACCATTATTTTCATCATCATTTGGAATCTTAATTTGTAACATTCTTTGCTTCTTTTTAACACTCAACTTTGCATCTTATTTTACATCTAGTTGTCTGTCTTTTTTTGCATCTAATTTGGTGCCCATTTATGTGTACTTGTTTTTCCCCAATTTAATATCCTTTTGTATGCCATGTTTTGTTCCTTTCTTTGTGTCAACTATTGCACATTTTTTCACTTCTAATTTAAAACACTTGTACTGCTCAAGTTGTTTTGCAATTTTGTATTAATTTCCTAGTTTTAACATCCAATTTTACTTTCAATTTTGCATCCATGGTTACATCCGCATTTGACTTCTTAAGTAGAGTATATTTTTCTTTACATACATGACCCCCTTTATAAACTCATTTTACTAATTTCAATTGCATAGTGAATATATCATAGTTTCTAAATATCATTAAAGAAGATATCACAATTCAAAATCATTTGTAAGAAAAATTAAGGGAAATTGACAACATACATCCAAAAAATAACAATGTCATCATATACAATGATTCATTGACAATTTTCAACACATATGTATAAAATAGCAACATAATACTAATAAGATTAGTATTATTTTTAATCAAAACGACTAAAATTCAAATATGATTAACAGATCAAAATATTTCATGAATATCATTATTCTACAATAAATTAACAACATACATCCAAAGATGGTAATGATCCTACATTATAATTCTCTATCAAAATAATGATAGATACTTTCCAATATATAAATTCAAAAGAAAAATATAATAATGATAATATCATCATCATCTTTAATCAAATCAAACTCATCGTATGATTACAAAATCAAAATGTTTCATTGATATAGGGTAAATTCACAACACCCATCTAAACATAACAATGTCATTCTACAAAATAATTTCTTCACCAAAAACAATGCATGTGCATGCCTAGCTACCACCACCAAGATCATTCTCATGATCATCTTGACCATCCTCATTAGTCACATCCACATCATCACCAACACCACAACTATCATCATCATCTCCTCCTTCACCACCATCATCCTCATCCTCATCCTCATCATCTCCTGATATATGTTGAGCATAGTTTCGATCATCATCGTGATCATCGTCTTGACAATCATTACCTATAGTATTATGACAAAAAAATCAATATTACATGTTAGTATTAATTACATAACCAAAAGCATGTTTTTGTTATACAATGCTAACCATAAAATGAGGTAAGATATAATATCTAATAGTACTAAAAAATAAAATGAAAATATGGTTCAAAAGTATATAGGAAATCCAACTAAGATTACATACCATAGAGTCAATGAAATTTGAGCCACCAGTTGAAGGCCAATAGAATCTCCTAGCAAGGGTATGGTGAGATAAGGCTAGGGGTAGCCTATTGCATGTTGTGGGAAAAGTATAGCTAGTTACATTGATTAATTGATGAAGGATTGCCTTATGGATCCACAACTTTAGGGAAAACTTGCTTGCTTACTAGTTTTCCGTGAAAGTTGAGCCACCAATTGAAGGCCAATAGAATCTCTCATAGCAGAGGCATGGTGAGATAAGACTAGGGTAGCTTGTTGCATGTTGTGGGAAAACTATAGCTAGCTACATTGAAGTTCCTAATATAGCGCGCTTTAATGCATCACTTTCTTTTGGATTATTTGACTTGCTTAGAAGGTCAAGAACGTTTGGCTCGACAGAAACAATTTATATGTAGAAATTGAATATCTCAATATATTATAATATAAAAAACTAGTAAAAGTTGGTGGACCAACAAATAGATAAATTACTTAATAAAAAAACTTGAACCAGAACCTTACCTTGATAAAGATGTTGGTTTGTTTGAACAAGACACTTAGACATGTTGGTGGCATTGTCAAATACAGATGAGTTTGCAGAAGCATAACCTATAGAAAAGCCTTTAGGATCTCCTCCTCCCAGTTTTTCTCTTAAATTCATTTGTAAATTTGAATTCAAAACGTCTTGCAAAAGAAACAATTACTTACTACAAAAGGGCTAAAAACAAATCAAGCATATGATATCAACAATCTAAGCATGAAGTATTTTCAATTGAGATAAAACGACACCCAATACTGACAAATTGAACTTCTTACAAGGATCCAAAGTTTTCGTAGATTAGATATTTCTTTCAAGTTCAAATAGATTAAATAAATTTAATACCTCTCTCGCATTCATAGTACTGTTTTGTGAGCATGTCCTAACCACCTTTGACTGCACAAAGTTTGCCTGTTTAAGAGCCTTTTCTCCCTTGAGAATCCATGTTCACTATTCCTCTTAGAGATGAGTCTCGTTTAACACTTTATACATACCACTGGTGCATTGAATCCATTCCTACTGTCTGTTGGAGCATGTGCCTAGGGGGCATTCTCAGCGTATCATTTCTATAACTTTCACTTGAACCAACGTTCATTTTACTTACCTGACCATATCACCATTGGTTCAGTCATATTGATCGATTTCAGAGATCTGGGGACGTAACAATTCCCATTGATTGTACTATGTGTCAACCATTATTACAGTTTATCATTTTATATGCAATGGTAAAAAATTCAGAGATGCCTTCTGAATTTCTTGCTAAAAAATGCTACATATTAGAATTTCAATATTTAAATAAGATAAGATGATGAGAAAAAAATGGGAGTCATACTTAACAAATAAACAAGGAACAATTTCTAAATAATAAGCAGTCTCTATGGTCATGTTGTTACCTCATTATATGTGGTCTGACACTTGCTCTCAACCTTCTGGCTGACTAGACATAGTTAAACAATCGACACTAAGTGAAACAAATCTCCGAGGCCAATGTGTAATATAAATATAATTACAAGCATGCCCTAAGGAGACCATGCATAGAAAACAGAAACATTATTTGCCAGTGGATCAAGATTTTTTTTGAGCTAGTCAACCACAAGGATTAAATAGAACTCCATACATATTAGCTACCTACATTCTCTCCATGGCTAGAGAGGTCCACACCTGGCTTGCATTTGACCTCCCTTTGTGCCCCATGACTGCCATTATGAGAACAAACACATACGAATCTACTATCAATTTATATCAATTCCATTACCTCTAGCAACATAAAGATGTCCATCCATCAACGTGTACCAAAAGAAAATTTCAGTCAGAAAAAGAAAGAGAATAGGTGAATTTTGAGGATACACCTTTCATGCTGAACTGTCAGAGTCCCCTCTCACCCTTCTCCTCACCATTGAATCTAGGAACTCTTTTCCTCTTCTTTGTGCTGTTCAAGTGAAAAGGTACAACCGACCAGTAATTCTCTATCTCAAAACATGACAAATACACAACCACAAGAAGCCAACAACATAGAGTAATGAATGAGACTCACCCTGCAATATATGAAGAATCTAACTCCTACTGATGAATATCTAAGCGTTGTACCCTTGCCATATGATTGTTTCTGGAAGGTGTTGCAATTGCTGCATCACTACCTCTTGATACACCACTTCCACTTTCCACAGAAATTGATTGCCCTGGTGCACTTGCAGAAGTTCCTAAACATCTACCAGCAATTGCATTTGAAGGATATTCTCCCTCCCCTTGCTGCAGAGTTGATTTATTTTCATCAAAATCCATTCCTGCACAGAATAAAGTTAAACATTTTCTCAAATTAAGAAAGGAATTAAATATCTAGAACTTTGTTAGGAAAGAAGACTAAAAGACATTTACAATCCAAACTGCCACTAACAATTGATAGTAATTGGAAAGCATGATCCTTCATTTGCAAATTTTCTCTTCTTATTAAATCCAAACATGTTTCTATAAATAGAAGGCTGGCCACTTCAACACCTTCATTGAGATGGTAATCAGTACTATGATCTGATGTCTTTTTTTCCTAGTGCAATATTATAAAATAAGTTTGTATTGTCAAGACCTGACGTCTTATACAGGGGCAAAGGGGAAGAATTAGGAGGTAAGAGTAAATAACAACCACGGCTCAAGATATCTTCCATAAACTGTTGAATCAACGAATGTGTTAAATTTGAGCCACCTACAAAGTGGAAATTTGGAGGATACTCGACTTTACTATGCTCGAAACGTTGCTTTATGTATTTCGGATTATTCTTGTTCAGAATATACGGTAAAAGCTGAAGAGTGCTTGGAGGAGCACGGAGTTGACAATTATTTGCAGCCTCGTAGCAAGCATGGGTTATTAGAGATAGTCCAAAATGAACTCCTTGAACGTTATGAAATTCAACTTTTAGGGAAACATGATTCAGGTTTCGAGGCCCTGCTTAGGGATGATAAGAAAATTGATATTTCTAGGATGTATAGGTTATTTGTAAAATCCCAAAGGTCTCTAACCAGTGGCAAGTATTTTTCAACAACATATAATTAGCCGAGGAATAGACTTAGTCAAATGGGCAGAAAACACTACTAGGAACAATAACTCATCAAACAGTACAAGAATACAGGGACTTGAATTCCTAGAGAAGGTCATTGAAATTTATGACCAGTATGTGGATTATTTGGAGCATGAATTTCAAAATGATAATTCCATTTCTAAAGCTCTGCACGAAGCATTGGTGGTAATTTGCAATAAAAGAGTAGCAGGAACCACAAGCGCAGAGTTGTTTGCAACTTTTTGGGATAATTTATTGAAGAAGGGTGGTAGTCCAAAAAAGTCTAGTGATGATAATATTGAGAGCCTGTTGGAAAAGGTTGTAAAACTTGTTCTATATATGAGTGATAACGATTTATTTGTGGAATTTCGCAGGAAATACTTAGCTAAGAGATTGTTGCATGATATAGGTGTAAATATTGATGATGAGCAGAACAAATTGTCGAAGTTGAAGGAGCCCTGTGGTTCTAGTATTATAAAAAAATGGAGGACATGGTTAAAGATTTCACAGTTTCGAAAGAAATCCAAACTGAGTTTAACAATTTTGCATATAACAATATGAAACTAACCTTGGGTGTCACAGTATTGAATGCTACACGTTGGCCAACTTACAAGTCTTCCAACCTTTATATACCTTCTGAGATGGTTGCATGCCTTGTCGAGTTTCAAGAAATTTATTCTCGGAGATATGACCATCGTACACTTACATGGGTATACTCCTTGGGAACCTATGACATCATCTCCAAATTTGACACCACGGTAATAGAATTGGCAGTAACAACATACCAAGCAACTCTGCTATTGTTGTTCAATGAAGCTACAAAGCTAAGCTATATAGAAATTAAATCTCAACTAAATTTGGAAGATGAAGATCTTATTCGACTTCTGTATTTAGTTTCATGTGGCAAGTACAAGATTCTTCTAAAGGAACCTAGCATTGCAATAGTATCTACAAGTGATAATTTTGAATTCTATCCTCCATTTTCGCACAAGTTGAAAAATATTAAGATTCCAATTACATATATGAATGAAAATGAGAGGAATAGAGTGATAAAAAATGTAAAAGAAGACAAACATTTCTAAATAGATTCAACAATAGTTCTCATCATGAAGGCTAGAAAAATCTCACCTCAGAAACAACTATTGAGTGAGTGTGTTGAACAACTCCAAAGCACGTTCAAGCCCGAACTTAAAGCAATAAAATCCAGAATTCAGGACTTGATCTCAAAGGAGTACCTGGAACGTGACAATGAAAACAATAATTTATTGAGATATATAGCCTAATATCATCAATTGAGATGCAAGTCGAAAACAAATCTGTAATGCAACTTATGGTTAATTTTGTTTTATTTTAAAGAAATAAAACATATCACAGATTGGATTTTCCATGTGAGTTCGATTGAATAACATAGAAATACTTTGTTTTGCAATAGAGGATGAAGAAGTTTTCCAGGTCACTTTCAAATCACTCACCCAGTTCTACCTTCAAGAGGAGGGACTTTAGATAATGCATGGTTTTTGTGCCACAACTCATCATAGCGGTGAACACTGCTCGACTCGTGCTACTATTCCTTAAATTTTGTTTTATGTTTCAGATAGGGAGTTCCATCCCTTCGTCTACAAGGAAATAACATAGAGTGGTGATGGATCGATATAGAAATTGAAACTATTAGGATCTAAAGGAGTGGTGGTTTTATCCACTACTCTAGGTAGTGCCTAAAAAATATAAAATTTGGGTTTGGTGGTTGTGAATTCCATTGTCACTGAAGGTAGGTATAGCCTAATTTTGTATCCACCAGAAATTTGTCAATTATTTTGTCTATACCCTCCTTACCCTTCCTTTCATTACACCAATCTTACAAACAACATGCACTTTTAGAACCTAACCACATTTTTCCAGTGTAAGTGAACACCTAGGATCAATTTCTCAATCTCTTCTTTAGCTTTAATGGGATTCTTCCCCTTACCTTTGTTGGTAGCAATGTTTTTGATGTCGACCAATCAAACCGTAGTCAAAGAGCCCCCAACTCCAATGATTTTTCAGACTAGTTGCACTTGACCTCCATGTCTGAACATTCAATGCACAAAGAGATAAAAACAAATTATTGGAAAGGTGGCCAATTATAGTTTAAAAGGCCATCTTCTGAAACAACTGTCTCTATTGGACATGCAGGTTTCTTAGTTGTTAGGATTCAAATGTTTGTAACTCCACCAACCTCCTTAATTACTTGTATGTTATGGACACTGCGAGTGAACTGACTTGAGTTAAAAACTCCAAGTGTCGATCTCTGAGAAAACTTTACATAGAAAGTTTTCTTCCCAAGAACTGGATCCATTAGAAAAAAAATTGTCTCACAAATAGCATTGTTGTTGTTTATATAATGATCACAATCAAGGTTCAACTGAAAGAGGCCATTTGTGAGGACAAAAGACACTCGAACCTAAGTGGAGAAATGGATAACAATCATCAACGTCATCATAATAATTAATGAATTTCATATGAGGAAATCAATAGAAAAAGAGAGATGTGTAAATAGCTAGGAATATACCAATGCATTCATTGCTCCAGCTTTCTTGTGGTGTTGGAAACCAGGCCTCTTTTCATGGGATACATAAACTAACTGTGACAATTCATTTCCAAAATTGCCAACTCCTCCTGATTCAGTCACTAATGGCGGCTACAAAGCATTTTCAAATGGTGTGCCAGTAACAACCTTATCATTATCTTATGTAAGCTCATGATTTTTCAATGGCGTACTACATTTTGGTCCAAATAATGTGTACAAGCAAGGAGATATATCATGGCCCTCAGTATGTCCAAGCATCTTTAGTGGTGTGTCGAAGGACTCCATCCTCTGTTCCAGTGTAGGTGATGACATATTCTGTGAGACAAATTGTTTACTTATCTCCTGAAAAGAAAAAATGAAAAAATGCCATACATACAATGCACCAACTGTGTACTATGTTCCTTAAGATGAATCTGATAAAGAAGATGGAAAAGATATGAAGTTCTTACATAATTTAGCTTACCTTTTCAGAATCCTTTGTTGTTGTTTCATTTTCTTTGTGTAGATTCTGTAGCTTCCATAAACTAAGCTGTCCCACCAGCTCAGCACGACTCTCCTTTAATGAACTGTGCATAGCCTCATCACTTCCTATGGATTGCCTTGGCCTATAAACATAAATGGTATCTATGGTTTTCTCTGTGCTTCCATTACTTTTTCAATTCATCGACCTTCTGGAAGGTGTAGCATAGAATGACTCTGGAAGTTGTCCTTGTAAGTCCAATTGCAAAGTTTGCAATCTATTGCTCAAAGTCAATATTCTATCTACAAGTTTGGTGCTTTTTGAATCCCCTTTACTAGGAACATTCATATAAGCCAAAATAGTAGAACACTCAACTACTTCTCCAGATTCTACAGGATTTTCTGTAAGGATAATACTTTCAAAATGCTCTGTCCCTTCCAAAACCATAGCATCCTTCTCCATGACAGACACATGGTCTCCAAGTGGGACATGTAGTGACAAATATTTAGTCTCTGATGTCACATAATTTTCTATAAGCTCAAGATTTTTCACTGGGGTATCATATTCTGGTCCCTCAACATGTTCAAGCCTCTTCAATGGCTTATCTAGGGAAAGTTGTTGATTGCACACATCCTTGTCTTCTAGAAGAGATTCATTCATACTTAAACAAGGGGATATATTGTAACTTTTTCTAAGTTCTGAACTTTTGGATGGAATACTGCAGTCCAGGCCAAATAAGGTGCTTAAACAAGTTGATATATTATATCCCACTATAACCTTAGGGATCCTCAATGGAGTATCCAATTGGGAAGGTTCTTTCTTGTTCACCACAATCTATGTATTTTCTCCAACCTTGAAATTTTGGGTCTCTCAAGCTTCTTGGCCATTGTTTCCCTCAATTTTGGCAGGGTCAATGAATCCCTCATGTTTTCCATTGTTGTCCATATCAAACAGTTGTTCTCTAATTGGACTTGCAGCACTTATGCCATCAACAAAAAAAATGCTTTCTTGGCATGCTCCATCTTCGACTTCATTCTTTTCCACAACTATATTATATCCCTTTGTAACCTCAGGGGTCTTCAAAGGATTATTCAATCGGTAAAGTTCCTGCTTGCAGACAACTTCTATAACAATCTCTGAGATATTTTCTAGAAGAGAATCATCAATACCTGAACAAAATAATGCATCATTATTCTCCATAAGAGTGGGCTTATCTAATGGATCACTAAAGTCTAGTACCAAAAAAGAATTCAAGCAAGAAGATATATCAAGCCTTTTTGTAAGCATAGGCATCTTCAATGGAGTATCCATGTTAGAAGGTTCCTGGTTGTTGGCCACTGTGTCTACTTTCACAAGTTGTATATGTCTCCAACTTTGAATTCTTGTGTCTCTTCAGCTCCGTTCTGTATATATTGTTCTTCCTAGTCATCCTCTTTTCCCTCAATTTTGTCAGGGGCAATGAATCCCTCATGTTTTCCATGGTTGTCCATATCAAACAATTTTTCTTTAATTGGACTTGCATCAGTTATGCCATCAACAATACTAATTCTTTCTTGATATGCTTCATCTTCAACTTCATTATTTTCTAGAGCTACATTGTAAGATCCATGTTCTACTTCATCACCATATGTTAAGGGAATTTGAACATTCTCGGTGATCTGCTCAACTACATCTTCCTCCTTTTGAGGAGTTGAACCATACAACTCATTGAGGTTATAAAAATCATTTCCATTGTCGGAAATGTTGGCTTGATGCACTTCATCCTCTAAAGCTTGAATGTTCTCATATGTTCCTTGAAGTTCATTGGACATATCTACCTATTTAGGATTTTGCACTTTCATCCAAAATGCATCAGGAGAGCCATCATTTTGCTTGCGAAAGATAGTTTCTTCAACATCCCGAGCTTCAACCATTGAAGCAAGTTCATAATGCTCCCCTCTATGATATATAGAGTCATGAAATCCTTCACTAGTTTGCTGAACCTTCTTGACCTTCACCATTAACCTATGAGATGTGAATTTGCTGAACATCATTTAGAACTAAAAGCTCCTCTTCACTGCATTCCCCAGGTGCTTGACCTTCACTATATGATGCCAGCTATGATATATTTTCTAGAGACAAGGCCTTTGGTAGGATTTCAAATTGATGAGCACCATTCAAATAGTCTGCATCAAATTGAAGCTTATTTTATACTCTGGAGTGTTGCCACAATCAATTGATTCACCTTCATAAGCTTCATTCTCATAAATCTGTTGGCTGTCATATTCCTCCTTTTGAGGACCATTCAACTCATCAAGGCCAAAACATAGTTTTCTTTTGTCTGAAAAATAAGACTTGATTTCATGAGCTTCATCCTTCATAGCCTCTTGAGCTTCCTCATTGTAGTTCTTAGGAGATATAGTTTCTTAAGCATTCTGAGTTTCACTCTTGGAAAACTATTCAATTTGCTCTTATTTTTTAGCTACAGAGACCTGATACCCTTCAGTGGTTTTTGAATCATTCAATTCATCCTCTAAACCTTCATCATTAACAAGTGATATGGGATTTTCCTGAAGATACTATTTACTCCATTCTACATCGGATTGAGCTGCACTGTTTGATGTTTGCTGCACTAGACCTTCTAGAAGTTGATCCTCTACTAACAAGTTACCTTTTTTCTTACCTCTAACTGAATCTGCAATCTGCTCTTCATCGGTAGTTTCTTCAGCAATGTCCAAATCATGTGATTCATCTTCATTATCTATGTCTCCTAGCAGTGGACTATTTGCAAAATCTTCATTTGAGACTGGAGTCTTCTCTTCCACGTCATAGTGTCCAAGCTCTGGATTTCTAGATGCAATACTATATTCCAGTCCGAACAAAGTGACTAAACAAGGAGATATATTATATCCGTCAGTAACCTCAGGGGTCTTCAACGAAGTATTTAATTGGGGCATTCCCTGCTTACAGGCCGATTTTGTAAGACTCTCTAGGAGTTTGTCTAGTACAGAATCATCCGTTCCTGAACAAAGAAACATGTCATTAGTGTCCATAGGTTTGGGATTGTTTAAAAGAGTACCAGAGTCATTACATTAGAGGGAAAAACACATCAGTTATCACTACTGAGACAATCCATCTTTTATCTGGAACAAAATCATACATATCTTGATGAGGGACCACATTGTTACAGTCTACAAAATCGATTGAAATGTTTGCTTATGTTTCAAGAATAGAATCAGTTATACCTGAACAAGGGAACATATCATTATTATCTGGAAGCTTCACTCGTTTAATTTGTTCTAGAATTATTGCAACATATCATTAGTAGCTGGGTTGTGTCTCTTCAGCTCCATTCTGTATAGATTGTTCTTCTTGGTCATCCTCTTTTCCCTCAATTTTGTCAGGGGCAATGAATCCCTCATGTTTTCCATGGTTGTCCATATCAAACAATTTTTCTTTAATTGGACTTGCATCAGTTATGCCATCAACAATACTAATACTTTCCTGATATGCTTCATCTAAAACTGCATTCTTTTCCAGAGCTACATTGTAAGATCCACGTTCTACTTGATCACTATATGTTAAGGGAATTTGGACATTCTTGGTGATCTGCTCAACTACATCTTCCTCCTTTTGAGGAGTTGAACCATACAACTCATTGAGGTTATAAAACTCATTTCCATTTTTTGAAAAGTTGTCTTGATGCACTTCATCCTCTGAAGCTTAAATGTTCTAATATGTTCCTTGAAGTTCGTTGGACATATCTACCTATTCAAGATTTTTCACTTTCATCCAAACTGCATCCGGAGAGCCATCATTTTGCTTGTGAAATATAGTTTCTTCAACATCCTGAGTTTCAGCCATTGAAGCAAGTTCATAATGCTCCTCTCTTTGATATATAGAGTCATGAAATCCTTCGCTAGTTTTTGGATCACTCAATTTATCTTCTTGACCTTCACCATTAACCAATGAGATGTGACTTTGCTGAACATAATTTAGAACTAAAAGCTCCTCTTCACTGCATTCCCCAGACGCTTGACCTTCACTATATGATGCTAGCTATAATAGATTTTCTAGAGACAAAGCCTTTGGTAGGAGTTCAAATTGATGAGCACCATTCAAATTGTCTGCATCAAATTAAAGTTTATTTTTTAATTCTGGAGTGTTGCCACAATCCATTGATTCACCTTCATAAGCTTCATTCTCGTAAATCTATTGGCTGTCATATTCCTCCTTTTGAGGACCATTCAACTCATCAAGGCCAAAAAATACTTTGCTTTTTTCTGAAAAATAAGACTTGATTTCATGAGCTTCATCCTTCACAGCCTCTTGAGCTTCCTCATTGTAGTTCTTAGGAGATATAGTTTCTTGAGCATTATGAGTTTCACTCTTGGGAAACTGTAAAATTTTCTCTTATTTTTCAACTACAGAGACCTGATACCCTTTAGTGGTTTTTGAATCATTCAATTCATCCTCTAAACCTTCATCATTAACAAGTGATATGGGATTTTCCTGAAGATACTCTTTACTGCATTCTTCATTGGCTTGAGCTTCACTATTTGATGTCTACTGCACTGGACCTTTTAGAACTTGATCCTCTACTAACAAATTACCTTTTTTCTTACCTCCAATTGAATCTTCAATCTGCTCTTCATCGGCAGTTTCTTCAGCAATGTCCAAATCATGTGATTCATCTTCATTATCTATGTCTCCTAGAAGTGGACTATTTGCCAAATCTACATTTGAAACTAGAATCTTCTCTTCCACGTCATAGTGTCCAAGCTCTGGCTTTTTGGATGCAGTACTGTATTCCAGCCTGAACAAAGTGACTAAACATGGAGATATATTATATCCATTAGTAACCTCAGGGGTCTTCAATGAAGTAATTAACTGGGGCATTTCCTGCTTACAGGGCTCTTCTATAAGACTCTCTAGGAGTTTGTTTGGTACAAAATCATCCATTCCTGAACAAAGAAACATGTCATTAGTGTCCGTAGGTTTGGGCTTGTTTAAAAGAGTACCAGAGTCATTACATCAGAGGGAACAACACATTAGTACTATTATTACTGAGATAGTCCATCTTTTATCTGGAACAAAATCATACATATCTTGATGAGGGAACACATTGTTACAGTCTACAAAATCGATTGAAATGTCTGCTTCTATTTCAAGAATAGAATTAGTTATACCTGGACAAGGGAACATATCGTTATTATTTGGAAGCTTGGCTCATTTAATTTTTTCTAGAATTATTGCTGCAAATCATTAGTGGCTGGGTTGTGTCTCTTCAGCTCCGTTCTATATAGATTATTCTTCTTGGTCATCCTATTTTCCCTCAATTTTGTCAGGGGTAATGAATCCCTCATGTTTTCCATGGTTTTCCATATCAAACAATTTTTCTTTAATTGAACTTGCATCAGTTATGCCATCAACAATACTATTGCTTTCCTGATATGCTTCATCTTCAACTTTATTCTTTTCTAGAGCTACATTGTAAGATCCATGTTCTACTTCATCACCATATGTTAAGGGAATTTGAACATTCTTGGTGACCTACTCAACTATATCTTCCTCCTTTTGAGGAGTTGAACCATACAACTCATTGAGGTTATAAAACTCATTTCCATTGTCTGAAAAGTTGTCTTGATGCACTTCATCCTCTGAAGCTTAAATGTTCTCATATGTTCCTTGAAGTTCATTGGAAATTTAAGCTATTTTAAGGCTATTTAGTTGCTGACCTAAAGGCCACAAATCGACCAAGAAGATTTGGTTTAACCCAACATTTCTTGGCTGCCATAGGGTAGAGTTTTATTCAAGTTTTAGTATAGTTAATTTGTTAATTTTTTCTAATTGAGTTTGATCACTAATCTAGTGGATGCCCAAGTAAGCTTGAACTCTTTCACATTGGCTTTTGCTAACCTTTTTTGCAGGTATCAAGTGTCTCCTAAAGTTGATTTTTTCTCTCCTCTTTTGGAGTGATATTGGGCAGCAAGGAACTTGCTTCTTGGCAGATTTCCTCTACCTAAGAAAGCTGATTTTCGTTGCATTTGAGTGGCCAGATTTGCCCTTTTTTGGATTGATATCTAGAAGTTGTACTAGAAGACCTAAAAATTCATTTTGAGATGATTTTGGGGCAGCTTTTGAAAGGGAAAGAAAATTTGTGGATTTGGACAACAAGGACAAGCAAACTCTTTAACTATTAGACCCTTTCATTGTACCTTCCAAAGTGGTTCTACATTCCAAGGATTCTTCATGGATTCCCTATTTTGTAACTCATTTAGACTTCTCTTATCATCCATAAAGGGAGTTCTAAGTTTTGTTGGTTTTTTATCTTATCATTGAGTGAAAGATCAAACCAAATTTTGTAACTATTTCCAATTAACATCTAGTTTGATTTTTTAATCACTTCTAACCATTGGAAGGAGGTATCTCTCCCTTTTGAGGGATCATGTGTAAACTTCCTTCAAAAACAACTTCCTTTCCATCCCTAATTTCATAAGAGGGAAGAAATATAATACAGAGGCACTTGTTCTTGGGAGCTTGGTGGCCTTTTCCCCTTGGCATCCCACTCTTCCTCATTTGCGGAAGGTCTCCATGTGATTGATTGAGTGGTTTTTTTTTGTCTCTTAACACTAAGTAGATTAAATGAACACTAATTACTTTCATTTTCATTCTCTTTTTTGCTTTCATTTCATGCATTGTAGTTCATATGCTCTAAACTTCACATGCAAAATACTTAGATGAGTCTTGTGAACTATTTTAATTTATTTTGAGCATTCCATTTTCTTATAGTTTGTATCTTGCTCTATTGCAATTCCAAATCCATTTGATTATTTGTGTAAGTTGCTCTTGTTCCTTTTCTTAAAGGCATCATTTATTTATCGATGCATCTTTATCACTAGTTTGGCAATTGCAAATCCTTTCATCTACTTTTGAGAAATTAGTAGATTTGATTTTTTTTGCACTTAGAGGAAATTAACCTCTAGATTAATTGGTTGTATAGTTTTATAGGGCTCTTCTTCACCCATTTCTTTTCCAAGACTGGAAACGGTAAATACTCAACTTACTAAATTAGTTTGGGCATGCCCAATGTTGGATCTACTTGCGAGTGGGTTGACTTGGATAAATTTTTGGATCCTCCACCCTCAGTTCAGTTAAGAACCCTAAGGAACCAACCAACAACTATGTCTAATGGGAGGAAAAATGTTCCAAGGTATTTTCCAATGTTAAAGGATACAATAACTGTCTCAAATAATCACAAATTTCTTCTGCTAGAAGTGGCTAGCTTGGCCTCTTTCACATTGGCTTTTGCTAACCTCTTTTGCAGGTATCAAGTGTCTCCTAAAGCTGATTTGTCTCTCCTCTTTTGGACTGATATTGGGCAACAAGGAAATTGCTTCTTGGCAGATTTCCTCTACCTAAGAAAGCTGATTTTTGTTGCATTTGAGTGGCCAGATTTGTCCTTTTTTGGATTGATATCTAGCAGCTGTAGTAGAAGACCTAAAACTTCATTTTGAGATGATTTTGGGGCAGCTTTTGAAAGGGAAAGAACATTTGTGGATTTGGACAACAAGGACAAGTAAATTATTTAACTATTAGACCCTTTCATTGTACCTTCCAGAGTGGTTCTACATTCCAAGGATTCTTCATGGATTCCCTATTTTGTAACTCATTTAGACTTGTCTTCTCATCCATAAAGGGATTTCTAAGTTTTGTTGGGTTTTGATCTTATCATTGAGTGAAAGATCAAACCAAATTTTGTAACTATTTCCAATTAACATCTAGTTTGATTTTTTAATCACTTCTAACTATTGGAAGGAGGTATCTCTCCCTTTTTAGGATCATTTGTAAACTTCCTCCAAAAACAACTTCCTTTCTATCCCTCATTTCATAAGAGGGAACCAATATAATACAGAGTCACTTGTTCTTGGGAGCTTGGTGACCTTTTCCCCTTGGCACCCCACTCTTCCTCATTTGCGGAAGGTCTCCATGTGATTGATTGAGTGGTTTGTTTTTGTCACTTAACACTAAGTAGATTAAATGAACACTAATTACTTTCTTTTTCATTCTCTTTTTTGCTTTCATTTCATGCATTGTAGTTCATATGCTCTAAACTTCACATGCAAAATACTTAGATGAGTCTTGTGAGCTATTTTAATTTATTTTGAGCATTCCATTTTCTTATAGTTTGTATTTTGCTCTATTGCAATTCCAAATCCATTTGCTTATTTGAGTAAGTTGCTCTTGTTCCTTTTCTTAAAGGCATCATTTATTTATTGAGGCATCTTTATCACTAGTTTGGCAATTGCAAATTCTTTCATCTCCTTTTGAGCAATTAGTAGATTTCATTTTTTTTGCACTTAGAGGAAATTAACCTCTAGCTTAATTGGTTGTATAGCTTTATAGGGCTCCTCTTCACCCATTTCTCTTCCAAGCTTGGAAACGGTAAACACTCGACTTGCTAAACTAGTTTGGGCATGCCCAATGTTGGATCTACTTGCGAGTGGGTTGATTTGAAAAATTAGCTAGATACTCATTAATGAAGCTAAGATTCTCCATGTTAGATCTCCTTGCAACCTGTTATCGCCTATATTGACCCCAGGCTGAAGGGAGGCAATTCTAGGGTAACCACAAACCAAGATTAACCTGGTAGCTAGCCCTACTAGGTCAGGAGATGGCTCTCTCCTTATGAATCTCAGTCAAGATGACTGGATCAGGAATAAGATTTTATGCTAGGTATAGTAGCTAAAGGGTTTTTATTGATTTTGTTGGTGTTTTTTCCAGATGAGGAGGATTTGGGCAATTTTGGGTCTAGGAAAGTAAGGTAAAATCAGAGGTGATTCTATGGGGAAAGGTAGGTATGATCTTCAACACCTTAAAGCTTGATGGGGTGAAAGGCTAGACTGGTGAGGAGCTAAGTGTAGAAATTTTGAATAATAAACACATATTCAATGGAGATTATCCTGATCATGTACTATTGCAGAATACATACACAATACATAAGCTCCTCTACGTTGATCATCAATATAGCATCATCAATAACAATAAAACATCAAGAGCATGCACACATTAACACAGTATGTAACCCAGGGAAAGCTTACAGCTGAAAACCCCACACTATCTGTTTATTAATGATTGAGAACATGTAACATTACAATAGTCAAATTATCTCACAAGTATCCAACACTATCTCCACCTGTTACACAGAATACAACTCATATCTGATCTCCAAATCTATTCCACTGCTTGCCTGCCTCCACTGCTCAATACCTGCTCAAGAATAGATGAGAATGGTTGAACCAAACTCATATTTACCTCAAAAGAATCACTCACACTGGGAATCATGTGAGCAGAGGCTATAATCACTTGGTATTGGCAAATTCTCATTGGCATAACTCAATCCCATTGATTGTGCAAATCCTCATGCACAACTATAGTCACAACTTAGCAATCTGATCCTCTAACACCTGTCCCTGCTGAACTGAACATGCACTGACATGCAACTGAGTTAAATGATGTATTATTTAGTTGCATTATGAGTTAATAATTAGTTTTACAACTCATCATTAGTCTATTTGCAGTTAGACTAATTACAACTAGTTTAACCAAGTCAAACTGAACACAACTCCCTCAACTCCACAATCAACTCCACCAAACTCAACTAATTGAGTTCTCACTGAAGTCATGCATGCAACAACTCAAATGATCCACAAAGAAAACGTATTTCCTTCTGACAGCTGCATGTGCCACATCTGTAGCTCAAACTGAAGTGCTCCAAGAGAATAAGATAAAGTTTATAGTCTAAATATTATTATGAGCTAATAATATTTGACTGCTCTATAATTAGACTTGACAGTGTCACCGCTGTTGTATAAAAATAGAAGTCCATCTATTTTTGCCAACTTGACCAATCATCCATAAACAACATCCTGCAACTCATAAACATGATCCATATGTCTAAAAATAGACAGTCTAAAAATAGACTTTGTGCCATAATTTGCATGCAGGCCCACTTAGTGAAGGTGGCTCTTTTCACTAAGCTCCATCATCTTGTTGCAATCTCAACACTCCCTCTCGATCAGATATGGATTATCAACAACCCCTATCCTGCCTCGCTGGTATTTGAATTTGCTCTTGGTGAGAGCCTTCGTAAGGATATCAACATCCTGATCCTCCGTTGGAATGTATCAAAGTAACATGATCCTTTGCTGCACACAATCTCTGATATGATGGTACCTGATGTCAATATGTTTAGATCTATCATGAAATACAGGATTAGCTGAGAGTTTAATGCAACTTTGGTTATCACAGTAAATCACAGTAGGATCCAAATGAGAACCGAACAAACCAACCAGAATCTTCCTCATCCATATAGCCTCGCATGCAGCCAAACTTGCTGCCATATACTCGACCTCTGATGAACTGAGTGCCATGGATCTCTACTTCCTGTTGTACCAAGAAACTGCTATCGATCCAATACTGAAGACCCCTCCTGATGTGCTCTTTCTGTCCGTTGGGCTCCCTGCCCAATCTGCATCCGTGAAGCCACATAGCTTCACCTCATCCTCCTGTCTGTACCATAATCCATATCTTGATGTGCCTCTCAAATAATGCAATACATGCTTGCCCGCCTTCCAGAAGAGATTGGTAGGCTTAACCATAGCTTGTGAAAGCTGGTTAATTGCATATCATATATCGGGTCGTGTATTGACCAAATACATCAACAACCCCACCAACTGTCGATAAACAGTGGCATCCACTTCTTCTCCCGAAGTGGCATCCTCCTTCCTCCAACCTCCAGGAAGAGGAGTATCAACAGGCTTGCAGCCATGCATGTTGAATTTCTCCAGTATCTCCCGAGCA
>APFE031537627.1:18078-31941 GCA_000404065.3 Pinus taeda | reverse complement strand
CAATGACTCCGTTGAGGAACGCAGTCTTCACATCCATCTGATGAATGTGCCATCCCATCTGCGCTAAGAGAGCAAGAATCGTCCGTATGGAAGAATAACTTGCGACAGGTGCAAAGGTCTCCTCATAATCGATCCCCTCAATCTGTGAAAAGCCTCGGGCAACAAATCTTGCCTTGTACTTCTCCACACTCCCGTCAGCTGCCTGCTTAACTTTGTAGATCCATCTCGAACCCACCACTGATTTCCCTTCCGGTCTAGGAACAATCTCCCATGCACTGTTTCTGACAATAGAATCATACTCTTCCACCATGGCGTCTACCCATGCGGGATCCTCCACAACTTCCTCGAAAAAGGATGGCTCAGTCACAACACACTTGCTCATAAGAGCCATGTATCCAGTGTACCGATCAAGTGACTGTCTCTGTCTACGTTGGGCTGTAGGTGGTCCTACAATTTTCTCTGCATCTTGAGCTAGTCGCTCAGCTTATGTCAAGTGCTTTTTTCCTCTGATGGTTAGCACTGCTTGAGTGGTCTCTTCCACTCCATAAACCTCGTCCTGTGGCTGATCTGCGTCCTGAAGCTCATCCTTAGGAACTAATAGCTCCTCATCTGCATGCAAGTGTAGCTCCCTCTCAAGTGAACACTTCATGGCTTTCTTCTCCTGAAATTTTATATCCCGTCGCACAACAGTTTTACCACTGTCTGGAAAATACACACGATAGTTGTAGGGCGTATCAGTGTACCCCACAAATATCCCAACCTCTGCGGTCAGCTCCAACTTCTTCCTGGCATCCTTCATCACATGCATGTAAATGTTAACACCAAAAATCCTCAAATGAGAAAGATCAGGCTTCTTACCAGAATAAGCCTCCTCGGGTGTACTCATGCCAAGTATCTTATGAGGACAACAGTTCAGCACATAAACTGTTGTATTGCATGCTTGTGCCCACAAGTGAATGGGTAGGCCCTGATCATGCAACATCACCCTGAAGCACCCACGATCATTCTGTTCTTCCATTCAGCTACCCCATTCTGCTGTGGGTTATGGGGAGCTATGAGCTCTCTTCGAATCCCTTATGCCTTGCAGAAATCCTTGAACTCGTTCGAGATGTATTCACCACCATTATCGCTCCTAAGAGCCTTGACCTTCTTCCCTGACTCCTTCTCGACCAGTGCTTTGAATTCATAGAAATTTGAATATGTCTCGCTCTTCTTCTGCATGAAGAAGATCCAACACTTACGAGAGAAATCATCAACAAAAATCACATAATACCTGTGTTTTTCTGTCGAAGCAATTGAGAAAGGTCCATACACGTCTGTGTGAATTCTCTCAAGGATCGTCGTGGCGTGACTATCCTTCTCGTGAAAGGTGGCTTTCACAAACTTCCCCAAAGTACGCCCCTTGCACTGATCTGACTGTGCAAGTGTGCCTTTAGGAAGCCCTGTAGTGATCTGCTGCAGTATCTTCAAGGCTCCATGGTGAAGGTGACCCAATCTCCTGTGCCACAACTTGCCATCATCCCGGCTCACCAATCCTTCTACCTTGCTTGCCATTGCTGCGCATCCATCTACATGCAACTGATAAAGGTTCCATACTCGAACCCCTATCTTCCGGGTCTCACCAGTTGTCTTGCTGTGCAGTAAAGCTTTTCCCTTGCTGAAAACAACATCATACCCCTTGTCTTCTAACATCGCCACAGAGATAAGATTCTTTTTCAATCCTGGAACATGCATGAATTCCTTCAATACAAAGGGTTTACCAGACTCCCTCTAAAAGGAAATGGTACCGATATCAGTCGCACTGTATCTACCATCATCGCCCATCTCGATGTGCACTCCAAGATCTTTGTCCTCCAGATCAGAAAACAAATCTCTATCTCCCGTCATGTGAAAAGACGCACCACTGTCCAAGAACCACACCGATCCCATCACACTTGAAACCAAGCATGCGATCAATGAAAAATCAAGCTCAAACTGTGAGGCTAGAGCCTCTCCTGCTGCATATCCAGCAACTTGCTTGTTCTTCGTCTTCTGCGGACAATTAGTGGCATAGTGTCGGTGCTGGTGACAGTGAAAACACTTCACCTTGGACATGTCCTGCTTCTTGCCTTTCACACCAAACTGAGAAGCTTTCTTACTATTCCCTTTCTTTGCTTTAGCAGCCAAAGCACAATTTTCTTCATCATCTCCTTTTGATGAAGATCCATCCCTGGTACTCCGCCTGATCTCCTCCTGCACAAGATCTGACCACAGTCTTTCCCATCCTGGCAATTTCTCCTGACCATTGACAGAGTCCTGATATGAATGCCACTCTTCAGAAGACCAAGGAGAGCTAAGCTCACCAAGTCCTCATCATCGACAGTAACCCCCACACTTCCCAGCTCATCTCGACACTAAGTGAACTTCGTGAGATACTTGGGCATACTGTCACCCTTCTCGCATTTGATGCTTCTGAGTTTATCTTTGAGCGCCAGCTTCCTCTGATCGCTCTTGCTTTGGAATAATTCTGTTAACAATTTATACATCAAATATGGAGTAGCCTTTCCATGGAGGCTGGACACAATGTGATCCTTCACGCCCTCCAACAGAATCCTTCGACATTTTGCGGTCTTCTTTTGCCAAGCATCAGATTGAGTAGCATCAGTAGGCTTTGGGACATCCGTCTTTATGAACTCCTTCAGTCCGTTATCATCCAATACTGCCTCCATCCTGTCCTTCCATGCAATATAGTTCGTACTGCCCTCAAGGGCATACTCCAATCGCAATCCTGTGAAAGACATCTTGGTTTTGACACTAAGAAAACACTGCTGCAAATTCAAATTCCACCAGCTCCAACTCAACTACTTTCGATCTAGAATTTGTGATAACAAGGTATTTCTTGTACAAAGATCGACTGTATGGGCATTCACCGTATATCTCACCTTCTAAAGGAAGGATGAATCCAGAGGCTACCTGGCCCGACTACAGACTCTGCCTGAAGAAATGGAATGTAAACACTTCCTGAATAGTATATCTTATGATCAACAACTCTGATACCATGTAGAAATTTTGAATAATAAACACATATTCAATGGAGATTATCCTGATCATGTACTATTGTGGAATACATACACAATACATCACTAAGTGGGTCCACAGGCAAATTATGGCGCAAAGTCTATTTTTAGACATATGAATCATGTCTATGAATTGTAAGATGCTGTTTATGGATGATTGGTCAAGTTGGAAAAAATAGATGGACTTCTATTTTTAGACAACAACAGTGACACTGTCAAGTCTAATTATAGAGCAGTCAAATATTATAAGCTCATAATAATATTTAGACTATAAACATTATCTTATTCTCTTGGAGCACTTCAGTTTGAGATACAGATGTGGCACATGCAGCTATCAGAAGGAAATACATTTTCTTTGTGGGTCAGTTGAGTTGTTGCATGCATGACTTCAGTTAGAACTCAATCAATTGAGTTTGGTGGAGTTGATTGTGGAGTTGATGGAGTTGTGTTCAGTTTGACTTGGTTAAACTAGTTGTAATTAGTCTAACTGAAAATAGACTAATGATGATTTGTTAAACTAATTATTAACTCATAATGCAACTAAAGAATACATCAGTTAACTCAGTTGCATGTCAGTGCATGTTCAGTTCAGCAGGGACAGGTGTTAGAGGATCAGATTGCTATTAGTTCTGACTATAGTTGTGCATGAGGATTTGCACAATCAATGAGATTGAGTTATGCCATTGAGAATTGGCCAATACCAAGTGATTATAGCCTCTGCTCACGTGATTCCTAGTGTGAGTGATTCTTTTGAGGTAAATACAATTTTGGTTCAACCATTCTCATCCATTCTTGAGCAGGTATTGAGCAGTGGAGGTAGGCAAGCGGTGGAATAGATTTGGAGATCAAATCTGAGTTGTATTGTGTGTAATAGGTGGAGATAGTGATGGATACATGTGAGAAGTATTGACTATTGTAATGTTACATGTTCTCAATCATTAATATATATATAGTGTGGGTTTTCAGCTGTAAGCTTTCCTCGGGTTACATACTGTGTTAATGTGTGCTTGCTCTTGATGTTTTATTGTTATTGATGCTACTATATTGATGATCAACGTAGAGGAGCTTATGTATTGTGTATGTATTCTGCAATAGTACATGATCAGGATAATCTCCATTGAATATGTGTTTATTATACAAAATTTCTATAGGTGGAGGCTCTGCGGCTGTGTGCACAGAGGCCTGGAAAGTATGTAGCTGTGTGTGCAGACCCCCGCAGCTGAGTGTGCAGGGAGGATCTGGATGTACTATTGAAGATTGATAATAAAGAAAAGTTTCTTCTGAATTATGTGTTGATTGCGACTTTACTCTTTTATGATAAATAAACTATTATGATTTCAACATTTGCTACAGTTGAATACATGTGAACTGGGTTAATCTTGATGTGCGAAGTAAGCAAAATTACTAAATGTTTGCTTAAAGACCATTTTAACTAGATCAAACCAGTCATAAGTGATTCAATCTGTAATAAACGTGATAAGGGTATTCCGATCTACGTGGATCTAGCGTAGCGCGAAGCTGCAGAACAGTGCGCAAGCCCCAAACCACATCTAAGACATCCCCAGGGTGCAGAAACCTGGTTCCAGCACCCTCCCCTGCTACCTCGGGTGAGACCTCAGTTTGCTGTTCGCGGGCTGTTGCTGAAAGGGCTGGTAGCTGCAGGATTTGTTTGGCTAAATAATTCTTCCGAACCTGGGTCAAGCCCATATAAGCGAACACTAACATCAAATGAATCAGTTTATTTAATACCAAAGTCTAAGGTTCCTTGAATATACATGCCTTTTGTTGCAACCCAATGATTCTCAAGAGGCTTTGACATGAATTGGCTCAATACACTGACTGCAAAAGCCAAATTTGGCCTAGTTGTAGTCAAGTAAATTAGACTCCCAACTAGCTATCTATACAATGTTGCATTGAATCCTTGTAACCATCATTATTCTGAAGTTTGGTGTTCTCCTGTAAAGGCACTAATGTTTCTTTGCATTGATCCATTCTGAACTTTTTCATTAAACTCCTAACATACTTTCCCTAAGACAAAAAAGTCTAGCCAGAATCCCTCTAGACTTCAAGACCCAAACAATAGTGTAGCTCTTTGAGGTCTTTCATCTCACAAACCTATGACATTTGCTCTTTGATTTCTTTAGTGAGTGCATCAACATTTCGTGTAATGATAATATCATCTACATATAAAGAAATCAAAACAATTTGCCCCTTTTTATCAAACACAGTATACAGATTAGGGTCATTCTTGCTTCTTTTATAACTATGTTGTAGGAAAAATGAATCAAATTTATCATACCACGGCCTGGGTGCCTGTTTTAGTCCATACAATGCTTTCTTCAATCTACAGACTAAATGTTCCTCCCCTCTTTAAAAAACCCTTCAGGTTGCATTAAATACATTTCTTCTTTTAATTCCCCATTTAAGAATCCAAATTTCACATCTAGCTGGTGTATCATCCAGTGATGTTTGGTAGCTAAAGAAATTAGCATTATAATTGTGTTTGATTTAGCTGCAAGGGTGAAGGTTTCCACATAGCCTATGCCTTCTTTATGTGAGTACCCCTTTGCAACCAACCTAACTTTATATTTGTCGATGCTCCCATGTGCTTTAAATTTAGGCTTGTATAACCATTTGCAACCTATGGGTTGTTTTCCTTTAGGCATTTCAACTAGATCCCAGGTTTTGTTTTTACGTATTGACTCATATTCCTCTTCCATGGCTGCCCTCCATTCACGATATTGACTTGATTCTCTATAATTAGAGGGTTCAACAACATTTGACATACTAGTTATAAGAGCATGATCCCTATATCTTGCTGGAAATTGAATTTTCCTACCTGATCTCTTGAGTGGTGGACTGGCTTCAAATATGTTCTGATCATCCCTTGGTGGACTTGGCCTGCTACCTACATCTCTACCATCCACATCTTCCATTTCCTGTTGCTGCTATTATTTTTGCTCATCGTTGTCCCTTTCATCATTTCCATCTTCCACCAGCAAAGGCATGTGCCATTCTTCATTGCTTCTATCATGATTTCCATCATCAACATGCTCATGGAATACTACATCTCTACTTGCAAAATATTTATGAGTAGAGGAGTGAACAATTTATAAGCTTTAATATTTGTGCATTACCCAACAAAAATGCATTTGATGGCCTTTGAATCCAATTTCTTCATATCCTCTTTTGGAACATGAGAAAAATCTTTGGAGCCAAAAACTCTTAAATGATTAACTATAGGCTTAAAACCTAATAAAGCTTCGAATGGAGTTTTAAAATGAAGGCTTTTTGTTGGACTCCTATTCTTCAAATATACTGCAATATTTATTGGTTTTGCCCAAAAGCCATTAGAGAGGTTCTTACCTTTTAACATGCTTTGAGCACACTTCACAAGTGTTTTTTTATTCCTCTCTGCAACCCCGTTCTGTTGAGGAGTGTGGGGTACTGTGAACTACTGAACTATCCCATGGTCCTTGCAATATTTGATGAAACCACCCTTCTTGTATTCTCCCCCTTGATCTGAGCGGAGAATTTTGATGAATTTTCCTATCTTTTTTTCAATCATGCTTCTGAACTCTTGAAAATATTCAAAAGTATGACTCTTATTTATGAGAAAATATACCCAAGTAAATCTCGTGCAATCATCAACAAATAATAGAAAATAATAGGCACCTCCTAATGACCTCGTTTTCATCGGCCCACAGAAATCAGTGTGCATAAGCTCTAGTATATCTCTCTTCTTTCTATCTATATCTGCAGGAAACTCATCTCTATGCATCTTCCCAAGAGCACATGCTTCACAATCAACATGAACATTCTTTAAAACAGGAAGACCATTGACCATACTGCATTTCTGATGTAGCAGCAGGTCATTGAAATTGATATGATTGAATCTTTGATGCCATAAGTCTTATGCAGTCATAATTAATCAACTCAAGGCTTGGTGTGGTGCGCTTCTTACATTCAGCTTATACAATCCTCCCACTCGAATAACTAATGTAATTGGCTTCAAATGATCCAACAGATATTTAATAACACAATAAGACTTAAAAAAATCTACCTTAAGGTTTTGATCTGTTATCATAGAAACATAGATCAGGTTCTTTTTTATTCTAGGTACATACATTACATTTTGAATATGTCTAATATTTCCATCAAGAAAAACGATAGGAACATTACCCTACCCTTTGATCTTGTACCCTCTATCATCACCAAGGTAGATATTTGCACCACTGATGGCTTCTTTAAAATTCTCAAACCAATGTATGTTACCTGTCATGTGAGTGGAAGCTCCTGAGTCCACAAACAAAGTTTATGCTTCATCATCCTCAGTAGAGAACGCAGAATTAGATACAAAGAATCTGAGATTCTGACTCTGATCTTCATGAGCGAAGTGTCCTACATGCTTCTTATGTCTATGGAAACCTACATCAAACTTCTTCTTATGGCATTTTTAGCTATCTGACCAACTCCACCATAATAAAAACATTTGGGTCCTGAATCACTTATGTTTGAGGACATACTTAGAGGTGGTTTTCTTTGTGGTGTACTTCCGCCTTTATGTCCTACATTTGCCTTCCCTCTGAAGGGATTCTTCTTCGCCATTAGAGGAAGATATGAACTTTGTGGTTTCAGAGTCATCCACAACTTTTCCTCTTGCATCAGGATTCCTGTCAATTCTTCTAAATTGGGGGCTTTCTCTCTCGCATTATAGCCTGTGATAAACATCTGATAGTCATAAGTCATACCATTCATGGTAATTGTGACCATATGAGTGTTTGACACTGTCTCTCCTATGTCGCACATCTTATCTCTGAGATCTTTTATTCGAGAGATGAATGCAACCATTGATTCATTCTCCTCCATTTTAATGGAGAGAATCTTGCTTTTCAAAAATAGCAAGCGATTTGTGTTTTTGATCTTGTACAGGACCTTGAGGGTTGTCCAGATGTCATTTACTGATTTGCATTCACAGATGTTAGGGACAAGAAGATATTCCACGAACAATTTTAACAACACTTTTGCTTTGTTCTGCTTGTAGCTACGTTCAGCTTCAACTCATCACCACTTGCAATCGTCCATGCGTTTTTCGCCTCCAACAAGGTCTGCAACTTAAATTTCCAATTAGAGTAATTGGATCCATCGAGCTTATTGCTTTTGTTTAGATATGCCTCTGCCATCTAGTTATTCATTTTCACAAGTCTACCTCAAAGGAAACTTTGTCCTCCAACAATTGATTAAAAATATGGATCTATCTCCAGATCCAAAAAAAGGATCTCTCTCAAAAAAAATATGGGTGCCTTCTCTTAATAAAAAAAATACAACCCCTCAACTTGCTTTAAAAAAAATGTACCCCTTTTTTGAATGTGCCCCAAAAATGACCTGTCAAAAAATATTCTTTAATAAAAAAATCAGCTATCACAAAAAAACAATACCCTTCAAGAAGAAGATGGTCTCCAAATAATCAACCTTTAAATATTGTCACAACACCTCGCACCTTCATCAAATTACACGCAGCTTCATGAAATTGAATCCGAAATTACGTACATGGGACTTTGAAGTTTCAACTACGTCATCGTCTACTATCAGCGTGGAGTGTTCACGCACTTCGGCCTTGCTGCACTTCAAGCTGCCACCAAACAAGGCACCACTTCGGCCTTAAAATGAGACTGTGGGGACAAGGGAACCACCATCAACCTACTACTACGTTTCAACAAATGAAGTTCATAAAATTAATCTCCCACGGAGAACGCGTAGGGCTTGACGGGAATACACAGCAATTTGGTGGAAATTCGTGGTAGCCACTTGGCACAAATGTGAAGACGGGACTCTCCAGGTTTTCGTCCAATAAGGTCGTGCATGGAATCTCTAAGTTGCTTCCACTTTAAAGACAAATATGGAGGGAAATAATACCACCTCAATCCACACAACACAGTGCCACTGATCGGTTCAACCTTCTCGATCACACTGCACCACCAATCCAACTACACTTCGTCAAAGGACACAACTCACTCACGGGCGATCCACCACTATAGCTCACTTAGGGGTGATCTAATAAGTAGTAGATCTCTGTTATCTGATTAGCAGATCTCTCCTATCTGAACAACAGATCTCTCCAACACCTCTTGAGCAGATCTCTACGCGCAGATACCTTCATGGTGATGAAATTCAGAGTCTGCGGATTGGGGGATTCAATTGCAAGCTTTGTGGCCTGTTGTTACTTTTGTTCCACTGATTGGCACAACAAACTCTTCAGATCAATCACATTTTTATCAGAGGTGAGCTCCATAGATCCGCCAAAAAACTTCCTATTCAACCCCGCACATAGGTCGGTAGCTCTCCACGACCATGACAGTCAACAGGCTGGTCAATGGAGCAGCGTGAATTCCTCTCCGGGATTCACGTTGAAGAGAATGTCTATAAGAGAAGGCCGAAAAATGTGACTTTTTTTCTCCAGGAAGGGCGCTAGTCAACACCTAAAAGTGTGTTTTCTGAGAAAAACCAGGGGTTGATGAGATTAAACTTCAGAGAGGAAAAAAATTCCCCGTGCTCCACCTCCTCATCAGACCTTCTTTGCACCACTCAGGGCCATAATCCTACGCCAAGCACTCACCCAATCACCAAAGAATTTTGGATTTACATCATTCAACCCTGAAGCTCTAATACCATGTTAAAAACTAAAGACATAATTTATTCATCAAACTGAGCAGCTCTCAGGTGAGGGCTTCGTCCGGAGACTATCTCTGGTAGAACACTCTACACACTTCTCATTAACAATCAAGAATATATATTTTACAAGAAATTAGGGAGGTTAGAACAACCACCTAGAAAATAGGATAAATTCTTATTCTAAGTCTAACATGTAATTAATGAACTGACTTTCTCCTAGAATACATTTATCCATTAACTTTAACAAGTTAAGATATATAGCTGCCAATTTTTCCTTCTAAGTTTCTAAGACTAAGTGGTGTTATGATTTATTTATTTTTGTAAATTTAAATTTTTTAATGTATCCTTTATATAAGAAATCTCCTTCAAACCAACCGATATGTTCCATGTCAATAGAATTTAAAGATCACATTTGTGAAATTATAAACATTTTTATTTCCTTTTTCAATTTATAAAATTTAATGAGTATAAACATCATAGTTGGTATAAAAAACTATCTCAAATTTGAAAGAACGATAAATAAAATGGTTCCACGATTTGGGAAAAGATAGAATGACAATAAGACCATCCTCCTTCATTCTTGTTGTCATGACATCTAAAGTCTCCTCTATTCTTAAACTTGCTTTTTTCTATTATGAAATTTACCTCTTGGGAATTATAGGTGCATTATTATTATTATAATATAAACTAAGAGGTGCATGTTCATCTTTAGTTGATTAGTTGGTAGATGTGGTTGTTTAAAATTAACTTAGGCTTTTTTAAAAGTAACATGTATATAACTATTCTATAAAGGATTTCCCTAAAAGAATTCTCCTCTTAGATTACGTGTGCATTTGTGTGCCCTTGATTTATATGTTAAACTATTAAAATAATTTGATCCATCTGATACATTTAACCGGTATTAAATTAGTTACAAATCTAGTTATAAGACATTTAAATATAAGACTCACTATTCACGAAGAAGGTATCTATCCAGTCATATTCATCCCAGGTTCTGCCAACCAGCAAACAACAATGGAGTCAAAGGCGTTTATTTTCGTCACCTTCATTTTTTATATCTTCATTTTCGATTTCATTGCTTTCGTCTTCTCAGTGGTGTTGGGGATTTTTCTGGTAAAATCCCAAAAAACAAACAAACAAACTGAATACAGAGCAATGCTCTGTTTTTCTCCTCAGGATCTTTTGCACAGGGAAGCAAAAAAAAAAATTCTGAGAACAGAGATTTTTCACACCATTAAAACCTTTATATTCATTAATAAAAAGCATGATACATTTTTCTTCCTCTCTCTCAGAGGGATTCACCAAAAGCTTTTACCAAAAACAAAATTACCCTGCCTCTTTTACAAATGATTTTTACACTGTTGTGTAAAATCTTCATTCACTGCTATGTGAAATGTTTTTACATTTACTGCTGTAGAATAAAAATTCTTACATAAGTTTGCTGCTGTAAAAGAAATTCTTTCACATTCACTCTTGTGTAAAATTCTTCATTACATTCGGAATGTTGGGTTTTCACATTTCATATTCAAATAAAAAAAAAAATTGCATTGCCTTCCCATTCGTTTCAACAAAACAACTACAAGCACCCGTAAGAAGAAATTTTTAAATGTTCATTTGCTGCCTTTTGTTTCATTTCATCCCTGCTCTGGTTTCAATTTTGTTCACACTGCAGTGCGCTCCCTGGTTTTTCTATTCGCTGCCGCGAACACCTTTCTCATTTCATCCCGTGTGCAAATTTTTAATTAAAAGTCAACACATACACATTATATATGGGTTAAAAAAAACACATGCAGTATGAAAACTTTAAGGATTTTACCTAAGACTATGACAAGTATTAAATGCATTAAATGAAACGTGCGACAAGAACCAAAATTAATGTTCTGGCAGGTTGATGAAGATCCATGTCTGTTGACTTGATCGGACGCAATTCCCACACCTAACTCACACAAACCAATCGAAGTTTAGTGTCCGGGGATTGGGTGGTTTTGTGTTCATACATAGGACGCGTGTCAGTTAGTCGGCGTGTTCGGAGGCCCTCTGACACATACAACTTTTTGCAGAAAGCGGTGCAAAATGAAATGGGGGTTTTCTGGAGTGGTTTTGCGTTGCCGTTTAATGTTCTCGCATGGCAGGTGAAATTACGGTTTCAACACTCCCCTTTAATTTCAGCTGCTGGGCATTCAGTCATACCCAAACATTTTCTCAAAAATTCAAAGCTTTTCTGATCCAATGGCTTTGTCAAAATGTCTGCAACCTGTTCCTGAGTCCTGCAATGTTCCAAGGCAATTTCTCCATTGCTCACCAATTCCCTGATGTAATGAAATCTTGTGTCAATGTGTTTCGTTCTCTTATGAAACAATGAATTATTGGATAATGCAATAGCTGAGCTATTGTCACAAAAAATCACTGTTGCTTTTGCCTACTCTTGGCCTAAACTCCTCAACATCCTTCTCATCCAAACTGCTTGACATGCTGCTGCTGTAGCTGCCACATATTCTGCCTCTGCTGTAGACAATGCTACAATGGACTGCTTCTTAGAAGCCCATGAAATGGCTCCTGAACCCATGTGAAAAACATAGCCAGAAGTGCTTTTCCGATCATCTACACTTCCAGCCCAATCACTATCAGTGTATCCAACTAAATATGAATGTTCTGCGATAGTATATAAGATGCCAAACTTTTTAGTACCTTTAACATACCTCAGAATCCTTTTTGCTCCCTGCCAATGTGCTTCTTTTGGCCTCTCCATGAATCTGGAAATTAAACTAACAACAAACATTATGCCAGGCCTAGTTGCAGTTAAATACATAAGGCTGCCAACTATACTCTTGTACAAACTAGGATCAAAATCCTTGCTGCTATCCTCTTTGCTGAGTTTTAATCCCATTACTGTGGGAGTGATCGCTGCCTTGCACTCTTGCATATTAAATTTGCCCAACACTTCATTTACATATTTTGCTTGAGAGATAAACATTCCATTTTTATTTTGATCTACTTCTATTCCTAAGAAGTATCTCAGCAAACCCATGTCAGTCATTTCAAATTCCTCTTTCATGACTGCTTTGAAATTTTCAGTGAGGTAGTCATCATTACCTGTAAAAATCACATCATCAACATATAACACAACAATTAGCAATTTACCATCTTTTTCTTTGATGTAGACTGTGGGTTCTCCCTCACACTTGTCAAATCCACTCTCCAGTAGATAGGAGTCTATCCTACTGTACCATGCTCTTGGTGCTTGCTTTAGCCCATAAAGAGCTTTCTTCAATTTGCACACTTTGTGCTTTTCACCTTTCTTCTCATAGCCTAGAGGTTGTTCAATGTAAACCTCTTCCATTAATACTCCATTCAAGAACGCTAACTTCAAATCCATTTGGTAAACTTTCCACTTGTTTTGTGCTGCTATGGACAACACTGCTCTCACGGTTTCCATTCTTGCAACCGGTGCGAAAGTTTCCTCATAATGTCTCCCATACTGCTGCTTGTATCCCTTGACAACCAGCCTTGCCTTGTGTCTTTCTATCTTGCCTTCATCATTGCACTTGGTCTTATAAACCCATTTGACTCCAATGACTTCTTTACCTTTTGGTAGTTCAACCAACTCCCATGTTTTGTTTCTCTTTATGGCATTCATTTCTTCATCCATAGCTTCTATCCATTTCTTATCTTTAATTGCATCTTTGAAATGAATAGGGTCATCAACATGACAATACAAAGCAAACGAGGAATTCATTCCTTCATCATAAATGTCACTTAAATTTCTGAATTTCTTACCTCTTTCATTCGGTGTGCAAGTGCTTGAAGATGCACTTGAATTTCCACTTTGTGGTGTGCTTGGAGAAGCACTCTCATTTCTCCTCAAGGGTGTCGCTTGTTGTCCTTGTGTTGGCGCTGCTGTTTGTGGATGTATTTCAACCATCTCCTCATCATCTTCATCATGAGACAAACAGTTTTTAACATTCACTGTTTTCTCTATGCTTCCATCCCAAGCTTCCTCCTCAATGAACTGAACATCTCTTCTAACAAAAAACTTCTTGGCGGATGGGATATACAACCTGTAGGCTTTGGATTCCTCACTGTATCCAATGAAAATACATTTCTCCCCTTTGTTGTCCAACTTCCTCCTTAGCTG